>JXSR01S003528.1:46939-58963 GCA_000969725.1 Ophiothrix spiculata
GTATCTATCTTTTGCTATCTTCAGTAGATAGTATCTATCTTTAGCTATCTTCAGTAGATGGTATCTATCTTTTGCTATCTTCAGTAGATAGTATCTATCTTTTGATATCTCCAGTAGATAGTGTCTATCTTTTTGTTATCTTCAGTAGATAGTATCTATCATTTGCTATCTTCAGTAGATAATGTCTATCTTTATAATCTTTTTTCTTCAGCCCATATTGTCCCACTACTGGGCAAAGGCCTCTCCCAACTGATAACAAATTACAATGTCACATTTACTACATGATTTGGGCAATCATCGCATTAAAAATAAAATTATAGGATAAAAAATGTCCTTTGTTGAGTTGGATTTATTGTTACAAAGTTGAAAATAATGTGGTAACCATCGTCTCTGATCCTACCTTATAATTAATTACGACTATAGGCAGGACCACAGGCTAGATAACAAATGCTGTATAACACCATCTCATAATTGATTACGACATTTGTATTTATTTTAATAATTTGTGTGACCGCATGTTGTAATGAGACTAATAGAAATAAAGTCTTGGAAAATCGTTTGGGCAAATAATGGCTGCTAGATTTTCTAAAATTAATATCGACTATCACATGTATTTTTTTAGATGAGAAAAAAATAGTTTTACTTTGTGTGACCGCATGTCATAATTGACTATGAGAATAAATTTATTGTAATAAATGCGATGAATAAATTTATTGTAAAAAATGCGATGAATAAATTTATTGTAATAAATGCGATGAATAAATTTATTGTAAAAAATGCAATGTTGTAATTTGTCTGACCCCAGCCTTAATATAATTCTCTAGTGTTGTTGACACAGTGTTACCACAGTACAATCACTGCATATCAATTTTAACTAAAATCTAGACTGATATTGATAAATTTATAGCGAAGATCAATATTTCTTTGTATCTGCAACAGGTGGAAAGCAATCGATACATTTTTCACAACAGTTTTAAATTCAAACCAGAAAAAATATAGTCCCGATAGCACAACCCTAGCTTTTGGGGAAGTATTACATGTGGGGAATACATCTCGCGCCAATGACACAAGAATGGCAGCTACTGACTACTGTCTCGAGGATTCGCTGGTAGAGGGCGTATATGGCAACACTTACATCGCAACACGCAAATGCGTAATGAAGAGCGTTACAATCACTACCAATATCAAGCATCAAGGTGAGGGAAAACCTGCGCTAAAAGAGGAGTGGCAAAGCGAGCTTGACGGACTGATGAAAGTCAAAGGCCATCAGCATGTGGTGACATACAGGAACTTCTTCCTTGCTGTAAATAGAAAACTATGGATTGAAATGGAATATTGTAACGGCGGAACATTGAATGATTATGTGATCGAGATTTGCCCCAGCAGGAATATCAAGCAAAGGTTCATGCTACAGATAACCTCTGGTCTTGCTTTTTTACACCAGCAAGGTATAATCCATCACAACATGACACCAGAATCAATCTTGGTATGTACTCATCCGGATCATCTACCCTCCATAAAGATTAACGATTTTGGTCTCGCTAAATTGGTTGCTTCTTGTAACTTTAGAGGCAAGTTGCAGCAATTCTATACGTATGCAGGAAGTCTCACCCAATATTTCATGGCTCCTGAGGTATACAAGGAACAGTTCACTGGTAAAGGAGACATCTTCTCCATTGGTGTCATCTTTCTGTCCATGATCCCGACTCCATCACTGCATCGGCTGTATGATGACAAAGTCTACTTGATAAAAAGACATTATGAAGATCCAATTGGGAAAGCCATGCAGGACAAGAAGGCAGATGTTGACTGCACAGAATCTGAGGCATCGAATATGAGCAAGGGAGTCAAGAGTCTACTGGAGTCCATGATCATGTATGATCCTACTGGGCGTCCTTCTGCCCAAGAGGTGAACACAACATTGCAATCAATGGAAGCCAAGGAATTGTGTCTAGTTGAAGAACCCAGGCCTACTCCTGCAACCGAGGAGCTGTCATGCACCTTGATATAAACAAGCACGTCAGCAAGAGTGTATAGTATATGACAATCAAGGATCCATGGTCTCTGTTATATTTATGGAAAATCACGACAGGGACAAGTAAAATCCTGTATTTTGATATGAACCTTTTTGATTAATAAGGATCTTAAAATGGATTTGAAGTTTATTGTGCTTTATTCAGAACATTTAGCTTCAAAGAGCAAACAGATCTGTAAAAAATAAAAGTAAAACACATTTGCTGGAATGAAGCAAAAAGCATCCTGATTACTTTTTAATATCAAGGAGTACTAGAAATCTTCAAGATGCTTCCTGGGGATGCCTCAGGTCAAAATATAGGTGGTGGAAGTGGGGTGGGGGCATGTTCCCTCCTTAATTTCACCTGGAAGGGACAGTCCCCCTTAAAAAAAAAGAAAAAAAAGAAAGCAAAACAAAATAGAAAAGGCAAAAAAGAAAAGGAACTGCCTCCAAACTTTTAAACACCGACACAAATTTCACATTCAAGTTCCCCTTGTGTTGAATTTAAATTTGAAAATCCAAAAAAAATTGTCTGCTTCGCGTGATTTTTAAGATATTATTTTAATTTTCAGTCAAAATTAGACATTTTTGTGCAAATATCAAGATTTCTAAACAATATTTAGCTAAACTTTTCTAATTTGACAGAATTTTTTCTTGCTCTACGCGCGCATTACAAAAAGATCCGTAACTTTTCCTCTGGCCATTTTGCTCAATAGTTTTTGGATAAAAAATATATATTTAGCTGTCCCCCATAAAATTTAAACCTTTATGATTTTTACATTCATTACATTAATGTGTTGAATAAATTGAATTATTAAAACATGGGATTTAAACTAATTACATGTTATACAATTAAAGAAATAAAACCCCTAGTTGTCATTATTTTCTTCTGATATTAGTTTGCCAATCAATGTGTAATGCATCAAGTTATATCTTAACATCCTTGAATTTTGTTGAAAGTGAAAAGTTAACCCAATCACACATTTCACAGGAATATCAGACAGGCCCCAACCCCTGATTTTTTTTTTTTTTTTTGAATTCAAACTTGATTCAGGTCATTTCTTTCGCATGAATTAGCAGTGTCTCTGTTTGTTCAAAGTACACCATTGTACAAAATACCAATGTGTTACGAAATACTCATTCATAACCTGATAGATTGCGAAACTTTAATAATAAGGATCTGTGAATAACCCGGTGAAATAAAAATGGCATCGGAATACAAACTGGGAGACAAAATAGGAGAAGGGACATTTAGTACTTTGTATAAAGCAACCCACACTTGCGCTGTTAAAGCTATCTGTATCAGTGAAGTTCCTGATCATGAAAAAGAAACTAGAAAAAGACAATGGATTGAAGAACTGAACAAGTTGATCAAGATACGAGGACACCCCAATATTGTGGAGTACCGCAATGCATATACTACTGTTGTCAAGCTGTGGGCTGAGGTTGAATATTATAACGGAGGGACATTGAATGACTATGTTATCAAGCAGAATCCCAGCGGTGAAGTTAGGCATGGATTTATGCTGGAGATATCCTCTGGAGTGGCATTTCTACATTCTCAAGGGGTCTTACATTGGGACTTGACACCTGAACATATCATGGTACAAATAAACCAAGAGCAACCACAAATCAAAATCAGTGATTTTGGTTTGGTGGAAACGCTTACCTCCTGCAACTATGAAGGCAAGCTCCTGCAATACTACCAGACATCTGGGGGAAGCACAGAATACTTCATGGCTCCTGAAATCTACGATGGCCAGTTCACCGACAAATCCGATGTGTTCTCCATGGGAATGATCTTCTATGCCATGGTTCCTTATCCATCCTGGAATACCATTGGAAAGAAGAAGTACCTCATTGTAGAATGCTCTGTAGGAATCATAGGACAGAAAGAGGACATACCGTTTGGTAAATATATCCATGAAAATCAAAAAAGTCTGAGCTATTGTGATGTGTTTGAGGAGGAGGTGTGCAAGAAAGCTTTGACATTGCTAGATTCCATGATTAGAATGGAACCAATGGCAAGACCAACTGCTGAAAAGGTCAACACAATTATGCAATCTATATCACCGAAGGATCTCCTACTTGCAGAAAAATGAAGTGACATGCACACAACTGAACTGGAATCAAGTTGCAAGGACTGTATGCGGGCCCGGTATGTGGGTTTTATGTGGCAACATCAATGGCAAGATCATTTGCTGAAGAGACAGGCTTCCTACTATCAAACGAACTGTCAATGTAAACAAAAGTGGACAAATATCGGACATACATTTTTGTTCAACATGGCTTATTTAGCAAAGAGGATCTGAAATATTTTAATAATTTACTAAATGATACACATTTTTCTCAAAAATGATTATAAACCCAGAAATATTTAGAATTACAATTTCACAAATTTCTTAAGCTTGAACATTAAATTACATTTAAAATTTCACTAAGCTCACTAAAGAATCATATGTTTAACCATTCAATTTGTAGCATAATTCATTCTGTGAATCTAAACTTTGACTAGATAAGTGAATTGCCAGCAAATCTGCTTTCAAAGAACCTGAAAATGTATAACCACAGCGTTATTCTGTAAATTGCAATGTTATTTAGTTAAAAAAATTACAAATCGTCATGTGAGTGCAAGAAAGTCGTATCTGCAATAGCTGCCATTTGTCATAAATTTGGATTGCACACTTTATAATCTCCAGTCTTGGGTCAGTGGTTCTTGAAATGGTTCTTCAGGTGACAGAACCATTTCAAGAACCACTGACATAAAACAGGGAAATTTTAAGGGATTCTTCACATTCTTATCACAAGGCATAAGATAAATATATAACTTAGGGCAGCCATTGCAGATACGACTTTCTTGCACTCACATGTCGAAATGTCATTACGGTATGAATCCATTTTTTGAATCACAATACAGTTACATTAGCATGTTTGAAGGTACACTCAGGTTTCCTTTTCTGCACTCTTACTGATTTTACTATATTAAAAAGTAAAATTCCACATAATAAATCTATATCCCAAACCAATCCTAATGCTGTAAATATCTTCAGTAAGGCCCAAACCATAGTCGGCCTCCAAACAAAATTTTCGCTACCAAACATTTGGTTGTGACATCAAAATGATGAGTGACTCCAAACAAAATAACTTCAACACCGAGTTGAGACCAAATAAAATTTCGCGCTAGATTGCACATGTTATTGAATTGCAATATACATTGGACCAAATGTTTGTTACCCGTTCATAAGGCAAATTCATACTCGGCCTCCAAACAAAATTTTTCCTACAAAACATTTGGTCTTGACGTCACCAAATATTTTCCATCGAACTTAAAGTATGAACGGGTAGCAAACATTTGGTCCAATGTATATGGCAATTCAATAGCATGTGCAATCTAGCGCGAAATTTTATTTGGTCTCAACTTGGTGATGAAGTTACTTTGTTTGGAGTCACTCGTCATTTTGACGTCACAACCAAATGTTTGGTAGCGAAAATTTTGTTTGGAGGACGAGTATGTTTTCGGCTATACTTTAAGTTCGATGGCAAATATTTGGTGACGTCACGACCAAATGTTTGGTAGGAAAAATTTTGTTTGGAGGCCGACTTTGGTTCGGCCTTAAAAGATGTAAACATCATTGCTGGGATTATTAATACATTGCAGTGTTTCTTGATTTTGAAGGGGCAATTCATGATCCACTTTTCATCCTTAAGGTCACCCCTCAAAGCATTCTCAAAATTGAGTTTTTTAGCTAATAAGAATCCTTGACTGGTGTATGATTGAATCCTCAAACCAATCTTTTAAACATGCTTACAATTTTGAAAAAAATTGAAAAATGTATCATTTTCTAATTACCGGGACCCCGACAATAATTTCAATGAAATTTTCAGCATTCATGTTGTACTCTTCTTTTCATTTAGCTAGAAAAGGGGTGCGGTTGTTGTCACGTCAGAATCATAAATTGCACCTTTAAATATACCATATTTTTGAAATTCATGCAATCACTCTAAAAAAGAATAATTCATATTTTAGGTTGTTGTCAACCCATCATTTTTGGAAAAGCTCTTACTCTGAAATTCAGTAAAGAAAAATTAATCCGTATGAAAGAAGCGGAGTGACATGCAAAACATGATGGTGATGTTGTTTTTTGACAAAAAGTCTTATCATTTTGGCTGTAGGGCCAAAATGTCTGGAAAGCCTAACTAAAATTTGTTAAAATAAAATTTGGAACTTATGCACTTTTGAATAATGGCAAAAATTGACCACTTTTGACCTATTTTTGGCGATATTTCAAAAAATAATTTATCAAAATCAAAATTTTGGATATCCAACCTGGACAATGATTTCTAGATTCTGAAAAGTAATGTAATTCCAATTTTTACCAAAGCAAATTTTAGTAAGGCTTTCCAGAAATGTTTGACACCAAAAATGCATATTTTGGCCCTAGGGCCAAAATTAAAAAACAACAACAACAACAAAATGGTTAATTGATTGTATGTACATTGCTAATATACACTGTATATAATATACACTGATTAATCAGTATCTTTGAAATCGATTTGCAACTAATTTTTGTTGCAATATATTTAGTTGACTGCTTTGGATTTCAATTTGGAGAAAAAAAGTGTGACATATTATATATCATACAAAAGCTAAGATTATAGAAAATTAAAATATGTCAAACCCAATTTTGAAATTTGCGTCTTTTCTCTCATTTTGCCAGAGCACCCCTCATATATACTTTATATATATATTATTATGGATTTACTGTTTTGTTGTAAACAGAGTAAAAACCTTTCCAAAAATGATGAGTGGAAACTAAAAACTTAGGAATAGAAACATTGCCGACCGAATTGCCAGATAAAGAAATAAATTCATGGATGAAAACTGAGATAAAGATAAGATTTGTTTGAGTTTGGTTGTCTTGATTCCTATCATGTTTTCAAGTTCCTTGAATCCATCATGACAAGTGCCTTACACTATGTGATGGGTTCACGCCAGTAAATATCCGGCCTATTCTTTTACATGTTAAACTAAGGTCAAAAATCATCACTTTTTGGCCTAAATAATCAATCAATCAATCAATCAATGATACAAGCATAACATGCATACCCCATGAAGGAGTCTATTCCCACGGCTTTACGTGACTGTCCAACCACGGAGCAAGTAGAGTAAAGTTTCTTGTCCAAGGAAACAAGGAGACGAAATGAACAGCTTTACTTCTATTGGCAAGCCCAGGGTGGCTTTAGGGGCTGAAAACCCTGCAAGATTATAGGTATCGTAAAATCAGCATGTTTTTAATTATTTTCACCATTCAGCCCCCCTCTAAAAAGCAAATCCCCTCAGGCCCCCCTCAAGGAAAAATACTAGGCATAGCAGTGACTTCTCACCTTATTCTTCTTCCAGATTATGATGTGATGTTGATATTATACCCTTTCGATCCTGAATTATAATATAGGTGTACATAGCCAATACTGAATTAATTTATACTCAATACAAAGTGGAACGCCTCAGCATTCTCTTGTAAGCTCCTTTGGAAACGCTCAGGCGTTCCATCGGATTGAAAGGGTTATGAAACAGAAACCAGCAAGTCAAGTTGAAGCATTTAAGTAGCTCAAATAGACTACAGTATGTATTGTGAACATTCAGAGCTATCTTCTGAAGATAGCTTTATAAGATTTATTTGAAAAAAATTATCAGCCAACATTTGAGAGTGTCACAGATGAGTTTTAATAAAATAAAATAAAATCTGCACTAGAACTGCACATATGTTTTAAAGATGATTTTCTGTAAATAAGCAAAATCAAAATATATTTACAGAGAAAATTAAATCCTTTCTTGGAAATGTGGTGTGCTTCCATACCTTGTGAAATATTCAAAAAATACTGAAAAATACATTCATCTGATCCTGCTTGCTTGAACAAATCTTAATCAATCAGTTCCAATATGCAGATTTTGGGTTTCCCAACCGGAAATCAATTGAGCCCGAAATTTAATCCCAAAATGCACTGATAAAGCAAAACGATGTACCCAAATAGGCGTGAAATGGATGCGCACTACCACCCATCCCAAGCAACAATGCAAATTACCCGCTGTCATGTATATTGATTGCAGGAGCTAATGTCACGGCTAGATAGTTTTACAGGCAAAACTGTGTTTGGGCTAAAATTTCGGTACAGATTGACTTCCTGTTGGAAACCCTAAATCCATGTATTGGTTGGGAATCTCTTTTTGGGCAAAATGGATTTTTTTCAAAATATTTTTTTTTTTCAATTTCATTTTTGCGGAAATATGAAAGTGATGAGAGTTAATTATTTATCCAAGTTCCATAAGACCTCTTTGAGGAAATGTTATTTTCATAGTCTTACTTCAATATGTGACATCACAAGAGCTGCTTGAAGTTAGGTGGTCCATTTTGTCCCACCTCCCCCTAAATGTTTTAAAATGTGTCATTTTCATAAGTCTTTGGATTTAACAGAACATATTATTATTATATATTTTTGTGTGCAATAGTAAAATATGTATCACTTAGTCCAATTTTAATCTAATTCACTCATTAAATTAAGTCCTAATTTGACCCCATGATATATGTTTTAAAATCACACTCAAGAGGCAGTTAATATTGTATATTAATATTCTATGACATATACGCAGAATTCCTTTATTGATGCATATTTTCTTTTGCCTCAACCTAATAGTTAAACCTCACAAAATACATTTCAGAGGTCAGGGTCAATTAGTTTAAAGTAAATAATACCCATGCTGAAATAGGATCCTACACCTTTAAGCAAAATTAAGCAAAAAATTGGCAATTTTTAGCAATGACATACTAGTATATCATTTGTATACCTTAAGCACTGTGCACTTTGAGCCCTGATATTTAAAAATGTTCAAAATGTGCATGCAGTTTTTGGTGCATTGATAACTACAACTCTTTTGTATTGAGCACAATAAGCACAGTCAAGTCAGGTTCAAAAGCCTTTATGTATAGGAATGAAAGACAAGCGATTCTACACATTTCGTAATTGAAATGGAGCATGCGGCAAGCTGCCCTTGCGGTCAAATCAAAGACGAAGGATGACTCATACATGACACTAAACAACAAGTCTTGAATGCAAGAGGTGTCCTCAGGTGCAACGACAAATTATATTTCTACACACTAATAAGTTCAGTACTAAAATACTGGATTAATTGGAAATCATTTATATTTAGCAAATATCAAATTTACAATTGTTGGCAATTTCATTTGGTAATTAGACATATCCATGTGAAACAAAACCAAGGCATTAGGAAAATGAAATCGTAATTTTTGTGAAAATTTTCAGAAGTAAAGATTGCTTTTGTACCATGCTATTAGTAGATGCGAGGTGTTGAGAAGGTGCATAAAATAATGGAATTGGCAGGGTTAGATTTCCTTTTTTGTGATAAGGGCATGTGTATAAATCTTCATGACATCTGAATTGTAAGGTACAGTTCTGGAATGAATATATCCATAGGTTTCAATTTGAAGTGGGTACTGAGGCTGATGGGTGTAGAATGTTTTCTCAATTTGAGTGTGATGGATAGGATGCTGGCTGATGTGAGATGAATATGCCAACTACATAAAAGTATCTCCCAGGGGGAGGGGCAACTGTCAAAATATTTGATGATTTTTGCAAAATTTTCAACGAATTTTGCAAAATTTTGGAAAACTTACATCAAATTACGAAAATGGTAGGTCTTTGAGTGACAAAGAAGTTTAAAAAGTGGGGTCTTTTTGGTGGCACATGGCGCATACCTCAAAGTTGAGTACCCCCCCCCCCCACGCCCGGGAGTATCTCTATTCTTTTATTCTGTTGATCTACAGGTATGCCAGAAAGAACTTGATTCACTTTAAATCAATGCCCTGTTTCGTGTTTTTATTTATAAGTCTTTGAGATAGGCCTACTTTTCAATTGGGCTCAATCTAGGATAAAAACTTTTTAATTTGCTTTTTAAATCATAAAATTGACCGAGCCAACCTCAAGTTATCTTCATTTTTAGTAAAATCTGTGTTTTTCACTTCCATCAATGAACTTGGCATGTATACAAAATAGTAACATTGCATTATTGAAACAATTTATGCAGCAATCCATTAATCCGTGATGGTTTTCTAATACTCCTCTAACTGGATCAATGTTTGCTTGAGTTAGACCAAAACCATAGTCGGCCTCCAAACAAAATTTTCCCTACCAAACATTTGGTCGTGACGTCAAAATGACAATTAAGTAACTCCAAACAAAACAACTTCAACACCGAGTTGAGACCAAATAAAATTTCGCGCTAGATTGCACTAGCTCTAGTTCAGAGCTGAAAATAGACTGAAAAGATTTGTAATACTACCCTTTCTATACCATTAGTATCTGGCTCTTCTAAATACTGTACTGGAATTTACCCTAGTATTTTGTATCAAATTCTCTTGATTTTTTACTCCGGGGGGTAGAAATCAGGGAGGATAGAACTCTATATAGAACAGCTGCTTTATATAGAATTGTCTGAAGACCATCTGTTATCATTTTAAAATTTACTAAAATCTCATTCAATGTAGACCTAGTATTTTTGGGCCTAAACCGGGTATTTCTCAAACCAAACATATTTTGAAATTAAAATCAAGCTCCTCAGAGCTAGATTACACATGCTATTGAATTGCCATATACATTTGACCAAATGTTTTCACCCGTTCATACTTTAAATTCGATGACAAATATTTGACGTCATGACCAAATGTTTGGTAGGGAAAATTTTGTTTTGAGGCCGACTATGGTTTGGCCTTTACCCTCTCTCCTTTATCCTGACGCTTCTCTCTACCGAATAGGGTCAATTAATTCATAGTCGGCCTTAGCTCTGAGGAGCTTGATTTTAATTTCAAAATATGTTTGGTTTGAGAAATACCAGGTTTAGGCCCTTCTATACAAAGCAGCTGTTCTATACAGAGTTCTATCCTCCCCCGAGTTCTACCCTCCCGGAGTAAAAAATCATGAGAATTTGGTCAAAAATCCTAGGGTAAATTCCAGTACAGTATTTAGAAGAGCCAGATACTAATGGTATAGAAAGGGTAGTATTACAAATCTTTTCAGTCTATTTTCAGCTCTGAACTAGAGCTAAGTCGGCCTTAAAACAAGATTTTCCCTACCAAACATTTTGTTGTGACGTCAAACTATGGGCAACCATAGGTGTTGTTGGTATTAGACACCTTTCTTGATTTCACATGCCATATTGGGTTTCATGATGATTTTGAGATTAGAAAACCATTATGGGTTTTACACACCCTTTTGGATATTTTAGACACCTTTTCCATTGTAATAGACACCCTTATCAATTTTGTAGACACTTTTCTCTTGTGGACACCTATGGCCGCCCATAGTTTTCCCGGGATAGTTTTAGGTCTATTAAAACACAAACATGTTTTGCAACATGCTTAACTAATCAATAGAGATTAATTTTGACATTTTTAGTTGAATCTAGAAAATAAATCACACCAGCATAAAAATTGGGTAGACATGCTACACATGCAATGTCATTTAAAGCCCAATTTGTGAAAATTGTGCTTGTTGTAGAAATCATGGCATAATAGTCATTAAAAACATTTAAACATAAATATAGGCCATGTATTTTTCTCATTTCTAAATCCAGTGAAGCCAGAAAAGGTACCACCCAAATGAAATTAAGAAAAGTAAAAGTATCATTATTTAGTACACTATTGATGTACCTTTGCAAACTTTAACCCTTTTACGGGTGTACTTTACAAATTTTGTCAATATTTTATGAATTTGAGCAAAAGTAATACAAATTTGTAAGAAAAAATTGGGATTTTTATAAAATTACTGTAAAGCATGAAAATTTCACTAGCATTTTAATTTCGCAAGTATCACAATTCGCTAAATTAAAATGCGGCTAAATTAATTGTTAACAAAGCATTGAATAGCAAGATGATTCAAATTAGTGAAATTAAAATGCACCCAAAAAGTGAGGGTTTCCAAATTCGCTAAATTTTAAT
>JXSR01S003528.1:71492-89333 GCA_000969725.1 Ophiothrix spiculata
CTCACCTATGAGGTACGCGCCGACTATGTTTTGGCCCTATTGCTTTTTATCAATTGAACTAAAATGTGTTCGTGCATCGTTTAAGTTGCTGCGTAAGAATGTATCACATATGGAATGTAGCGTTTACGCATTGGTCGTGACGCAAGTGTACATGCCTACACCCAACCAAGCGCACTGCATGACTGTGTCTGGGGGCTTTCCATGTTTTGTTTATAAAGCTTTTATGATTAAAATTTCGTTTTTGATGGTAAGTTTACCAATGAAATTTCAGAATTCATGTACATTTAAAAGGATAAAATCGTTGCCCCCTGCTTGTTCTCACGAGATACAGGAAATATCTAGGGTCTGGTGCCACATTCCATGAGGCCGACATACCCTAGATATTTGCCCGTATTTCGTGAACAAGCAGGTGGTAACTAATAATATTTTGTTCCGATCATGCCAATAATATTACTTATTAATTCGGTATTCAACAACTCACTGTATCTCCTAATACAGGAGCAAACGGATGTACACAAATCAATGCACTGTTCATCACGCGTCGGGCACTTTAAATAAGTACAGAGACACAAATCAACAATGCCACGTTCCTGTATGAGGAGATGTGGTGAGTTGTTGAAAACACTTTCACTCACCTCTCTACTAGAGGTTTTTAAATGGTTAACCCTTTGAACCCGACGAGCCGGTATACCGGCTCACGTGTACATGTACCGTATACCCGACGAGCCGGTTTACCGGCTTCTAGGTCACGTCTCAGAAATTTGATTTGTCTGTCTTATTTATATTAGAAGACATAAATGAAGCTCTGAACCGATGGTTGATGGGTCAGTTTGCTCTTGTTTACTTGACCGAGGGAAACAATTCCTTATATTTTCATAAATTTGATCAAAATTTTAAAGAAATGTTGCTTCGCCATAGACTACAATGTAAATGTCGAACATGTTGGTCGACATAAAAAGTAATCTTTTATGAATGTTGGTTATTGGAAAAAATCAGACTACTCTAAAATGAAAAGGTAAAGCAATGGAAATCGAAATCAAAGTAAGTTTGGGGTTATATTGTGTTTTTTTAACTTTTGGGTTGGTCAGGGTCAGCAGTACAGATACACGTAGAATGGCCAGGGTTCAAAGGGTTAACAAGACAAAAGAACATATTTTATGTTCTAAAATCTAGAAATGTTTTTCCCCTTTTTGTTAGCCTTGTCCAATACAACATTCCACTCCTGTATCATATTTCAACCAGACTCAGAATACCGTCGTCGTCGTCACTTACTTATGTTAGCAAAAAGAGATACAAGCAAGCACTATGGCATTTCTTTTTCTAAATGCATTTAAAGTTGCCCTTGTTGAGCTCAAGGCAATGGCTACCCCTTCTTCATGTTGTTAGAGCCCATCAGTAAACATTGTTCAGCACACTGTTCGGTTTCCTTGCCTCAGGACACTATTTTTTCAGCCTTTCACCAACATATTGGGATGGGGTACTGACGAAGCAGATATCGAATTGAAGGAGTAACTGATACGAAGTCGACATTGATAGCTTTCTTCACTTACCTCTAATGGTCAATGCTTGAGTCTGCTGGTCACTGCCTTATTGGTTTGAGGGTCAACTGGCTGGGGCCCAGATGGAAGATACATGTCTGTAGTGATCTAGGTTGAATTGAGAGGCAACAAAGGGAGACATTTGTTAAACAGTGTCGGTACACTATGTAATTAAAGAAATATAGCAATTTGAAATGAAAGCTGCAGGTGCAATAGTGATAACTCCAAGGGAGCATCTGTCTTCCCCTGTAGGGACTTCTTCTCCTCAACACACCATTACAAACAGGCTGACAAAAAGACCAATAGTCAGGAGTTGTTCGAAGAGGGAGTGTGAGATTTTTAAAAAGTGGACCTTTTGGAGTTAAATTTTCATTTAGGTTCACCTATAACTGAATTTAGTGGTTTTCAAAACATCACAAAAAAAGTTTTCAGTAGCTTAAGAAATGTTTTGTGTAATATTTAAAACATTTAGTGCAGTATTTTATCAAAAATGAACAGTATTCAGGTGTTTTGGGTTTATTTTGTGGACCTTCTTGCACATTGTCAAATTTTAGAGGGGGGGGGGGAGGTGCAACACCCCCTCCTGACTACCCGCGTGACAACAAATACCTTGTCTCAGCAATTACCTGCCTGTTACTCGCTCAGACACCCACAAAAAACAATAAGAGAATAATAATTTTATGTTAGTGTGTTCTACCCCCGGGGGGGGGGGGCACTCACATATGTTGGCACGCGTCATGCTCCTGTCGAATGACCCCCTTTTTTTTGCTCCGCTCTCACCCAATGACCCCCTTTTTCACTGAGCTGTCACCCAATGACCCCCTTTTATTTTGAAAGTCAACCTTTTTTATGGTGACTCTCATCCATTGCCCTGATTTTTCGAGAACCTACACCGAATGACCCCCTTTTTTCGCTAAATTTGTCAATTTTTTACGAAAATTAGCCTCATTTTATTCAAAAACTTACACCGAATGACCCTGTTTTTCGCTCTTGCCAACAAATCGCTCGAAATTACCCAGTTTTTTTACCCTCTACACCGAATGACCCCCTATTTTTCAATGTATTTCTCACCTATTGCCCCTACATTTCGAAAGCCGGTAGGAGCAGGTACGTCACTTTCATATTTGAGTGCCCCCCCCCCCCCCGGGGTTCTACCCAACAAACACATCCCAAACCAAGACACTTCCAGAACACTAACTAAAGCTATCATGGTCACAATTGGTCGTATATGACATTCATACAAATGGTTACAAATTTACAATTTGAGAAACAGAAACTTGATACATCGCTTGTTACACGGTGTTACTTGTTATTTGTATGATTATCGATGTGATGTTCATTTTTTGCTGTTGTTGTTTAAGTAAGGAAAAATCAGCATAGAAAATCAACATTTATTTTTCGATGCATGTTTTGTTTTACACATCTTCTTATATCACGTCACAATGGCTTGCACACCATACTAAGCAATCGAAATATTGTATACCAGTTCAAACAAAATAAATTATTTTTTTCCTGATTTTATGTTGGAAAAAAGAGGGTTGGTAGATACAGGGAAAACTTTATTTTCACGAAAAAAAGTATTGTGTGGTTCAATAGGAATAATTTGATATGAGCAGTAGATTTAATCTAAAATTGTTAAAAGTTTCTGATTTCTCACAACATTGAATATTTCTCACATATGATTGAATAGGAAGCTTTCATCCAGCTTTACTCTTGACGTCATCAGCCCCATACTAAACGCGTGGGGTGCAGTTGGGATTTTATTCTAAAATGATTTTATTTTGGTCAATTTAATGATGAAAATTGTCTATTTAAAGCACTTTTTCAGAGAGGGTAGGGCAACAGGAAACACAAATTCATTTTACCTTGGCCCCATCTACTGTGACACAAAATAAGATGGGCTTAGCAAAGCATCTTCATACACTGTTTGCAATTTATCGCCTTATTTTCATGAAATCTTTTTAATATTATTATATAAAATCAATGTTCAAAAAACCCTTATCAACTACCAAATATTTTGAAAATTTTGATTAAAACCTTCAGGAAAGTCAAAAACTATAATTTTGTTTTGCATGTTGATTTTGGGTATGAGGCTATTCTACATTATATGTCAGGTTTTTAAGCTTTGTTTGTAAAACCAAGAAGTTACCATGGTAACTTCTTGGTAAAACATAGCTTTTACACCATTGATTGCAGATAAATGATCAGAAATTTCAATTTTGCAAAAGTCTGGGGACGATGTTGACAAGTTGGATGTTGGACATGTCCACTCATATAAAGATATCAATGGAAAATAATGTAAAAGGATAAAAGGTCCTTGGAGCAGAGAAAATTCATTCAAAATATTATCATTATCCGAATGCATAAATGATGCTTTCTGGTGCTTTAAAAACTGCAGTTTACTTGCAAGAGACTGCACTATGTTAATTGCATAAGTGATGTAGCAAGCAGATTATATTGCATAATGCATGACGCATAAAGGAAATGCAATGCATTAGTATTGTCATGTTATATGTCAAGTCGTTAAAAACCGACAGTTTTGTTACAAATTATCGTAATACTTGAATGCAAGTAATTTGTTTTGCCTTGTATTTCATAGCTTGTATTCAAATGTCAAGAGGTGATTTCCGTCATCTGACGTAAGAGAAAGTTGATACTGCAAACACGAGTTTACAATTATGCATAATTTGTTTCAATCAGATGTATTTATCTTGCTAGCTACATTGTATCGCACTCTTAGCTAGGTTAGAGGGGTCAATATGTAAGGTAAAATTTACATTTGAAACCTGAAAATTTTAAATTACAAACATTTTATTCTTGTATTTTGTTGTTGTCAAAAAAGTCTTTGGAATGAAAAAAAAAATGGAAAAAGTGGCTAAAAACCCAAATAAAAATTAAGGTATTCCTGCATTTTGTATTGAGGTATTGCATATCATCCTGTTTCTGAAATTTCCCTTTTCCCCACATGGCAAATTTTTTTGGTGTTACAGGAACAACATTCCCGTACAGATTTACCACTGTGATTGTTTTTTTGACAAAATTGCCCATATCTAAATTTAGAAAACCGGTTACCATAAATTCAAGTTAGGCCAAAGAAAAAAAATATTCTGCCTCACCTTCCTGCGCGCATAGCTTTTAAAAATCCAAATTTAGCGCATTTCTTTTTTTTTTTTTTTAGGTTTTTGAGAGATTTTCAGTTTTTTTAATCTTTTTTTCCTACTGCTGGAAAAAAGTTAAATAAACTGCCGCAAAGCAGCCGCGAAAAAAAGAGTGGCCGAAAAATACAATAAAAAAAATTAGGGGATATTTCCGCATCCGGAAAAAAATAGTGCTTAGGGTTTTGACCTTAAGTAAGCTGAGACATAGTTCTTTTTTGGGGGCCTTAGCAGCTGAATGCCGCTGTAGCTTTGATTTGGCTTTACATTTTATAACGATTGGAATTCAAAACAATATAATTGAAATGAGCTCAATTTGGGGTGAAAAACTCAGAGGAGAGGAAAGAAAAACATGCCCTTATGAAAATACAAGCATTAAAACATGCATGCGCATGCATGTTTCAAGCATGCACATGCATGTTTCAAGCATGCAGATGCCAGATCTCAACATCAGCATGCATGCACATGCATGTCAAAGCATGTTACTCAATTTGCATGCATGCCATCACATGCATGCACAAAGCATGTTGATGCATGCGAAGGAAAAATTACAAATTTTAAGCATGCAGAAAATATGCATGCATGCATGAAAATATGCATGCATGCATATACATGCATGTCGATGCATGCGAAGTAAAAATGTGCAATTTTGCATGCATAAAATATTCATGCATGCATGTCAATGCCATTGCGTGTTGATGCATGCAAAGTCAAAAGCATGCATGCATGTTAAACATTGAAATTTTGCCATTTCATTTACATATGCATATCTGAGACCAATATCCTTTAGAATATTATAGTCTGAGCTTATATGTAAACAAATACAAAACTAAGTGAAATTGCATGATTTTGTTACAGATTCTGAGTTTTAAATAAATCAGTAAAATCCTGGCTAAGTGCATGACAAATCACGGCCATTCCCAGGTACCCAGGGGCCGATATTTCAAATGATTAGTGCATTACGAGAAATATGAAATAAAAACATCTTCACTCTGAAAAGTCCTGAATCACTACATTCAGACTCAGACTTAACAGCCTGGCGGGCAGATACGTACAACACTGGCCATTATATTTTGATATCAATGTACGCAATTAATGTATAGAGAACATTTTCTAGTGTACATGCATGCAGTGTTTGTGACATGCGTGCAGCTCAGGTACACATATGTACATGCATGTAACCACAAAACGTTTGCATGCATGTCACTTCTCACATGCATGTTTTATGCATGTAATGTTCCAAATTACTGCATGTTCACAGCTCACATGCATGTTACATGCATGTTGTGGTATACGCATGCTATTTGGATAAACATGCATGCAGCATGTATGTTGCATACATGTAACATGCATGTTTTATGCATGAAATGTTCCAAATTCCTGCATGTTCTGGCATGAAAATAGCATGTTGCATGCTATTTTCTAGCATGCTACATGCTCATTTTTAGCATGCAACATGCTAGTTTTTAAGCATGCAACATGCATGTAAAAATGCATGCCATTTTCGTAAGGGTGTCTTATTGTCCAAGAGTGATATTTTAAAGAAACTATAGCCAACAAGTAAAAAAGTTAGGGAAGGGACACAAAAACAAAATCGCAATCTTTAATCCCAACTGGTCCATGTATGTACAGCAACCCCCCCTTGTGTGTTTTAAAGGGTCCATCAAGGACAAGTCAATTTGAGGTATCATGAAATTGTGTTGAAAGTTCATCTAAAAGTGAGCATTGACTTTAATTTTAGCACCATTGTTGCCCTCTGTATAACAAGGTGCGAAACAGAAGATATACCGTAATCATCATGATCAATTTGATGGTTGGTGCTATGATGATTAAGGTTTTTATGATGCTAAGAAAGAAGATCGAGCTTAAAGGTAGTTTTTCTGATCTGGTGAAAAAATTAACATATACTTTTTCCATATTTGAATGAATCGTCATCACCTCCATAAAGCAGTTGCAACATTTCATTTCATTTGCGTAACTTGAGCCAAATTAATGCTACAGGCAAAAATGTGTCTGAGAGTGGCCCACAGTAATTACAACACAGTAACCTATAGGATATGGATATTCATTTTTGTTAACGAGATATTCCAGTAATTCAGTACTTTTTCTAACATATCTTGTCAACGAAACATAATATGGGCGTGAAAATTTACAGGGGTTATATGAGAAGAATATGCGCTTTCATGTGGTATCAAAATCTACAATTTGATTTTGTGAGTGAAAGTGATCGGAACTTTAAATGTGAAATATGTTACAAGTAAAATGGCATCCATTTAGCATGACAGAACACATGTTACAGCTTTATACTTTGATTAAATTAGATCTCTCACGATATGAGGTTCTAACCCTGTCCCAGTTTTCATGGTTTGACTCTGAAGTATGCACACTATAGGAAACATCTGTAACATTACATCAAGTGCTTTTACTCAGTTTAAGGATACATTATGGATACAACGCAATGTTTCGTCATGGGTAGTAAGTAAATATTACAAGCAGAAAGCACTTTTACTTCTAAAGATAAGAAAATTAGTGAATCTTTTGTATAAGGCTAAAACTGTGGCAAGACTTGATTGTGTTTTAATCAGCTGTTCATATCATGTATTATTATGGAGAACACCAGTTTCATCAGGAAGTTTATGCACTATCCGCTAGACAGGCCACGGCTTTACGTGACTGTCAGACCACGGAGCAAGTAGAGTAATCAAATGACTCCTTTTAATGAAATTTCACCCATTACCTAGATTTTAGAATACGTAGGCTGAAAATATAGTCAGCCTCCAAACAAAATTTTCGCTACCAAACATTTGGTTGTGACGTCAAAATGACGAGTGACTCCAAACAAAATAACTTCAACACCGAGTTGAGACCAAATAAAATTTCACGCTAGATTGCACATGTTATTGAATTGCCATATACATTGGACCAAATGTTTGTTACCCGTTCATACTTTAAATTCGATGGCAAATATTTGGTGACGTTACGACCAAAAGTTTGGTAGGGAAAATTTTGTTTGGAGGCCAACTATGGTTTCGGCCTTACACCAGAGGTGAGCAACCTTTTCACTATCCCAAGTCAGGCCAAAAATAAGATGTGATTTTTGTCATGGGCTGCATCAACAAGTAGGCCTACAGGTAAGAAGTCAAATTTATATTCAAATTAAAGACATAAGCCATAATGCTGTCACATTTTTCTTTAAAGATACAGTAGTGAAATGGCACTGATAAAGAATATTGATTTTGTTCACCCTATAAAATTTGAAAATCAGTGATTTCTGAATGTAAAATTTAAAGGGACTGGCCTTGATCCTGTCCGCTGATTTTCTGACTATATATTTTTTTCACATGTATCCATAGAACATGATTATGCTAACATATCCTACCAGTAGTTTCCGCTGAACTCTGTGTAACAGAGGAAAAAAATGAAATAATTTACCAGCTGTATTTTTTTTTCGCCGGTGCGAAAAAAAATGTTGAAAAAGTGTTTCTAGTTTCAAATCTTAAAAAGATCTTGTTTCTACACCTGTGATGGATAAACAAAATTATTTTTGATGAAATTGTTTCTCTTTTGATATGTATTAAATTATCACCAAGAGCTTCATTTGATCTTTCATCTGGTAAATCCATCTGAGGTACAAATTTAGGATTTAGAAAACACAGGATAGTCACACCACCATCACATATAGATATATTGCAAATCAATTCACTGTCAATTTGAGCCATTTCTGTGTAAATTGTTGTACTTTTTTGGATTTTAGTACACTTTTAAGCTTTATTTAGAGCATTTCCATAAGTTTTTAAATCTAAGTGGAATCTAGACTAGTCCCTTTAATTATGATTTATCTTACTTTGTCAGTGGGTATTTCTGGAAAGCCATTTCTATTCCTCATGTCACCGTCACTGCCAAAAAAAAAGCTAGAGAGGCCGGGCCCTTACAAACGTCAGGCCCTGCAAACATCTACAATAAGGGAGCCAAATTAATTACCCGATTAATTATTCATGGTTGAAAAATCAATTTGTTAAAATGCTGGTCACTGTCATACCAAATTTGGTCATATGATGCTTTGTCAATTTGAATATTTGGTAAGTTTTTTAAGTGATGCATTCTGATCAACAGAAAAATAAAATAGCTAAAAACAGCAATTAACAGGCAATAAATCCACATACAAATTTTACAATTTATAAGAAACAAATGTCCCTTCCAACTTTTCTCCTCGGAAGTTTCAACTCAAAGCCAAAGACATAGATTGGAAATACATTATAAATTTTCTTCAATATGTTGAATATGCTGTGGGAGATGCAGTCAAAACACTGAAAGTAAGCTTTCTTTACAAACAAATCAATCACAGTTCGTCTTCAAGATACAACCAAGCCTGAATTTTCTATGAAAACACAGCTATCCTAAATTAAACAGCCCTGCTGAACCCAATTACATTATTTGCATTCATGTCTGTTGAAATGCTGACACAAATAGCAATTTGTAGCGTGTCTTTCATGAATAACTAATTTTGAAGATATGGAATAAACTTTCTAGGATGCTTTATTTACGTGACCTATATTTTGTTTGAGCTTCCCTGGGGTTGGAAAATATTCACGTAAGAAATAATATGCTCTGAGGGTAATAGTTTGGAGGTATATTCTGCTGTTTGCATACTTTGGTATAACAAAGCATTTTAGTCAATCTTAGTTGCAACTGAAGCATAAAAATATTATGACAGCCAGGCAGCAATTATATGCTTGTGGTTTTTTTGACATGTTCCTTAAATGTAGGCCCGTAGCCAAGGGGGGGGGGGGGGGGGGGGGGGCCCCCCCCAAAATTTCACAATGTACAAAAAAGGTCCACAAAAATTCCCTAAAATGTCCACCAAAAGAACACCTAAAGCACCAAAACACGTAAATGTACGTAGGTCATTTCTTAATAAAATACTATATGCTTGGAAAACTACTGAAAACCTTTTTTGTTGTTGTTGCTTATCACTTTGTCAAAAACCACTAAAATTAGTTTAGGGTCGACCAATTAGTTTAGGGTCAACCAAAAAGTTTTCCTCCAAAAGGTCCACTTTTGAAAATCTGCACCCCTTGCAAAAATCCTGACTATGGGCCTGCCTAAATGTAATCAATATGTTACAAGCCTCTCCATGGCTTGCCCACCTTGCTTGACTTGTAAAATTGGGGTGCTAGAGATCTGGGGTTTGAGTATTATTATAACAAAATTTCAAATTAAGACAGGTTTTCACAAAAAGGACATAATTTAATAAATAAAACAAATCTTAACCACCTATCTAAACCATTAATTCTTGCTTCCTAAATGGGCCATTTATATTACAGAAAGAGCATACTATGGTATTAGAATCTCTTTATTTGTTTTCTGGATGACGAATCAAGCTCTTACAGTATTCAGCTATTCCGATAAATTTCAAACAAGATATGAAAGAAACATTAATTAGGCCAAAAAAAATTAATTGTTGTGTTGCCCTCAAGTGGGATTTCTGAAAAATTGAGTAGGTCAGTCGGAAAAATATTTTATTATTATTTTTTTTTTTTTTTGAAAGCAACTAAAGTACCAAATTTGGGTGCATTTTCCACTATTTTCAAGATATTTTCTCAAAAAACACCCAATCTGAGCAAAATTGGGTGCTTTCCCTAATATTTTTTTCTTAATTTTTGAATAGGGTCGGTCGCTGAGGGCAACATAACAATTTATTTTTTTTGGCCCTATAAGGTATCTTAAAGGTGCACTGTACAATATTGCAATTCTTTACCAATTTTAATTTTTGCCGCCGGCAACAAAAAAATGGTGTGAAAACAGTGTTTCTAGCTTTAAATCTTGAAAAGATCAATTTGGTTCTGCACCTGTGATGGGTAAACAAATCATTTTTGATGTACAAATTTAGGATTTAGAAAACACAGGATAGTCACACCACCATCACAGAATAATATATTTTTTGTTTCTCTCTCAATTTGAGCCATTTCTGTGTAAATTTTTATACTTTCTTGGATTTTGCTGCACTTTTAACCTTTATTTAGAGCATTTCCTTTAAAGCTTTTAATTCTAAGTGGAATCTAGGCTAGTCCCTTTAATTCAGAACAGTCACAAACTAAACTTTTGTTTTGCATGCTGATATTGGGTATGAGGCTAGTATCTATAAGCATCAGTATAATTGGTGAACTTTTGGGATATTGGGGGAAACATTTTCAAAAGTTATCTTTGGGAGTTTGTTAAAATGTAGATTTGAATCATAGAATGCACCCTTCTGTTGCATACAATAATTGCCAATTTTGAGTATACCTTGTTGATATGACATAGAGCATATATTGCAAATCAGAGAGGACACCTTGAAAATGTCAAATATACAAATGCATGTGTATCTCTAAGCATGCAATATAAGGCCAAAAAAAAAAGTTTGTTTCTGGTAACATGCTTGAAAAAGTAAATGCGGTATGCGGCTTTTTATTTTTTATTTTTTACTTTTCGAAAATGTAATGCGATATGCGGTTTTCCTTTTTTTCCCTTTTTTTTACAAAAAATGCAGGATTCCCAGGAAGAAAAGCACATTAAAACAATGCTCTTGGTTTTTTATATTATTTATTAATATCATTAATATCAGGCTTTATATATAACTGTAGCCTTTGTTATTGTAATAGGTATTGAGTATCCATGTAATCTTACCTAAATATGAGTATTTTCCTGTATCTCCAGAAATATGAACAATTAATTACCGACTAACTGATAGGCTGAGAGTACCTGAATTGGTGTTCTTTTGTTTTTACGCAAGTCTCCAGTAAGCTGTTTACAGAATTTGGTGGGGTTTAAAAAAAAAAAATTTTGATGCGAAATATCAAAAATATATATATATGTGGGAAATATGTAACTAAACAGAAACACGCGTGTGTTACCAGAAACAAACTTGTTTTTTTATTTGGCCTAATCTCTCTTATCATATCCCCTAGTCACATTTGGTAATCTAACCAAAGCATACTGACATTTGCAATCCGAGTTCATGAAACTTGTTTGTGACATTATTCAATGGAATGATAAGAGATGTTGACAGGACAAGCAATAGAGAGAGAGAGAGAGGGGGGGAGAGAGAGAGCAGGAGACATGACATTATCAAACTCATCACAATATCCCAAGTTGCTTTATCTTACATCATTGCATAATTCTATCTAATATACTCCGGGAATATACTAAAAGCCTTTTGAACAATTTTTCTTATTTATGTTCAATTTTTGGTAAAAAAGGATATCTTTGAGTCTGGTAAACTTAGTAAGTTTTACACTAAATTTTAATGTATGTTGGCCAAGTGAAAATTTTTGACATGTCCCAGTTTAACAAAAATAAATAAGAACAAAAGTGGATATAAAGAACATTTCTTAATTTATATACATTTAGGCCAATAACTAGCATTAAGTTTCATTTTTGACACCAATACACTGCACTGAGCCAATACAGATAGATCTTTATATCACAAAGAGATCTCTTTTTCAGTTTTCTGTACCTTAAATGGACCCATCAAAGTTTCAGGTCTTGATAATTGTTACTAAAATTTTACAAAATAAGTCAACTGACAATACTTCAAAACAGGAGAATGAAGGGTGGTAATGCTAAATTGTAAAATTTAGGCAGTAAAATAATAAAAATAATAATAAAGAGAGATTTTTGAGCACTCTTTTCCACAAGTTTAGGCTTGAAAGAGTTCAAGCTGGAGTCCAGGTACAAAAAACCCCAGTTCAGTTTCTTTTTATTCTTAATAAAATCAGCATAATGAACCTTTGTTACAGCTTTCAAAATGTTCTGCTCAACACGAGCACCCCAGAAATCATAATATTTACCATCCAGGTCTTCAAAGAAAGAAATGTATTGAAATGGTTAAGCTTTCTCTTTGACTGAATGCTACAGGGACTCTTGATATTGGCATTTCATCATCTCATGAGAACCAGCTGACCCGACATAAGGCTAAAAAAAAAGTTGTTTGGTTGTCCTCGACCGCCCACCCCTATTTTTCGAAACTAGAAAAAAGTTTTTACTGTACAAAAGTATACCTAGTCTAATTTTCAGATTTCCAAAAAAAGGTTTTTTTTTCTTTGAAAATTTTGATTTGTTGAAAGTATTTTTTTAAGTTGTTGTTGTTTTCATTTTGGTTCCATGTTAATACTGTTTTTAAACTTGTATAATATGATTTTTCGGTACAGTAGACTGATTTGCATCTTTATAGAGGCCATAATTGGGTGTAACTTTGACTTGCATTTGAAAAAAAAAATCTAAAAATTTAAAAAATCCGTCCGCCCGCACTTACTCATAAAAAGTTGTGGAGGACAACCAAACAATTTATTTTTTGGCCTAACTGCAAGCAGCAGGTTGACATACGTGCTTCACATGAGAGTACATCAGGAAGGTTCAAAATTCATAGTTGCTCCTATTTTTCAAACATACAAAAATCTGGTAACGGTTATCAACACTGGATATAAGATTGCAGAAAACATGGGAAAATTTTCTTAACACTATAACAAATTTTCTTTTGATCTTAATTTTAATTAAAATCATTAATTTTAATCATTCTTTTTCCCCCGGGCTTTTTCCCCTTATTTATTTTTCTATTTATCATTTGTTTTTATGTGCTGCAATCTTGGGTCGTTTTGATGTCCTAGTCATAGAGGAGTCGCTTCTGTTGTCTTGTGCTTTATATTTTGTCTTTGTTTAGTATTTGTTGTCTTGTCTACGTCTCTGTTGCGAGGGTTGGGTTGGTTGGTGTTGATTTAAGAGGTAGCCCAAGATATGCTTGGTCTGCCTCTTTGCAGGTTTTTTTTCCCTCAAGGTTGGTTTGGGGTTTGTTTTGGGTTGGGGCAGGTGGGTTTTTAAAAACCCTGTGCTTGACATTCTCAAGTATGACACCAGCTCCTTTTTTCCCTTTTCAAATTCAACATTGATATTTACGAGTCAAAAAGGTGTGCTCGGGTGTTTATGTATTTTCTTACTGAATCCCGCGAATTTAAGTGCAAATTTTCATGATATTGGTATGATGGTAATAACATGGTACTCACTTGTACACTGTTATCCTAGTAATATAAATCAATTACAGCTAAATAACTTGAAAATAACAATTTCGTAGAATATTTGTTTCCAAATATTAATAAATTATAAGAAAAAAGATCTAATCTTTAACAATACTGGAATGAAAATAAACAAACCCATATCAACATGTCAGATTGTAATCTGTTATTCTCAAGCAAGCAATGACACATCCTAAATTCTACCAAGATAAAGACACAAGTTTGGATTTTCAAATGTTAGCATGGTTTTGGTAGGGGTGTACGGCCCAGATATCTGAACTTAAGGGGTGAAGATCAACTCTGAAAGGGAGTCTAGAAAACTGAAGTGACCCAAAAATGACCCTTGAGAACTAATTTTTGCTTGAAACGTGCATTGATTGAAGAAAAGAGGAAAATGCGAATCGTAGGAATTAAGTAGCAACTGGAGTATCGCGTTTCACGGCCGAGGGTCCAGGGGCCCCGCCCGCTTAAAGGGGCAATTCATGATCCACTTTTCACCCTCACCTTCATCAAAACTGAGTTTTTTTAGCTATAAGAATCCTCATATGTGCTTGCATTTTTGAGAAAAGTGAGAAAATGTGTCATTTTCTAATTATTTTCGGCCCCAACAGTAATTTCAACACAGTAGCCTATGGGGATTTTCAAAATGCTGAAATCAAGAGTTGGAATCAAGAGAAATTTTCAGTATATATTTATAGTGTAATTTTATTTAGCTAGAAAAGATGCAAGGTTTTTGTCACATCAAAATCATGAATTGCACCTGAGGGGCCATGGTTGAATCCAGGGGACAATTGGTGGGGCCCAGGTTGGAAGCATATGAATTTTCTTGACTGTGTAAAGTTAAGAAATAGCACTTGATGTACAACTTTTTGGGTATCATTTCACTCATTTTCGATCTCAAATGGGGTCACCTTTGGAACCTCAGTGCAGCATGTGTGTGGTTACCTGAACACATTATCAGTTACTTACCCCCCTGTGGACTTACGTTCTTTTACACTCACAATGCACTTTGATCCTGGCTTTTTTCCAACCAAACTTCCGCTCGTGCTCTACCTACAATCTCAATACATAACTGATCACCTGTCATCCTAGCTGGGCACAATTGATTCATAATCTGAACCTTTCCACACTTTTATTATTTATTTTGCTTAAATATTTTGACTGGTCCTGGGAGTGAAATATAAATATTTAAACCAATTTGTCTGCTTGTCAAAATTAAGTACAACATATGGAAAACTAGAAAGTTTCCATGCCCCTTCAGCACTGAGATAGCAGTTAATTTGCCAGTCAAATTGCTCAATTGGAGTTATATGAGTGTAACACACTTTTCTTTTTTCCGACATGTATTTGCTCCGTCAAGTATATCAAACATGTCAGTCAAAAAAAAACTCAAATAGAGGCCTTGCA
This sequence comes from Ophiothrix spiculata, assembly GCA_000969725.1. NCBI lineage: Eukaryota > Metazoa > Echinodermata > Ophiuroidea > Amphilepidida > Ophiotrichidae > Ophiothrix > Ophiothrix spiculata. The sequence continues at coordinate 86,640 of JXSR01S003528.1, forward strand.
TGCTTTTATCGATTGATACTAAACAAAGGATTTGGACTGATGACCTTTCCGGTAAACATGGTGTATACATAGCAGTCCATTCAACAAGATAAGCTCAATTCATAGTCGGCTTCCAAACAAAATTTTTCCTACCAAATATTTGGTCGTGACGTAAAAATGATGATTGACTCCAAACAAAATAACTTCAACACCAGGGATTTTGCGAGAGTCCAAAATTTTACCAATTCCTCACCATACATGTAGTATTGGTCAGGTGTTTTATTATTAAATTATATTGAGGTATATCATGGTAATAAATTATATAGTATTTTCAGTTTGCTGTTAATAAATGGTGCTGCATACATGTTACACCACAATTAAGCTTGAACCGATGTATCTTATCGGCCATCGTACAGGCCGATATTACATCCTATCGGCAAAACATCGTATCGGTAAAATCACCTGTCTTTGCAGATGAACTTAAATGTTTGGCAAAGTGACAGATAAAAGCGTGGCCCAGCCCTATTTGGGCTAGGCCACGTTTTCGATATGCTGATGATGCACTAAAAGCGTGGCCTAGCCCTGGGCTAGGCCACGTTTTTGATTAGCTGATGAGGCACTAAAAGCATGGCCTAGCCCTAGCTGGGCTAGGCCACGTTTTTGATCAGCTGATGATGCACTAAAAGTGTGGCCTAGCCCTAGTCTAGGCCATGTTTTAGCCCTAGACGTGTAGGCCACGTTTTAGCCCTAGTCTAGGCCACGTTTTAGGCATGAATTTTTGCGCGAGTCCATGTGGATTCGCGCCGTAGTAATTTTGCGCGAGTCTCTACGCGAGTCGACTCGCGGACTCGCGCCGAAATTCTAGCCCTGCAACACCGAGTTGAGACCAAACAAAATTTCGCGTTAGATTGCACACGTTATTTAATTGCCACATACATTGGACCAAATGTTTGCTACCCGTTCATAGTTAAAGTTCGATGGCAAATATTTGGTGACGTCACGACCAAATGTTTTGTAGGAAAAATTTTGTTTGGAGGCCGACTATGAATTGGCCTATACTGTACCGTATTTATAACCTACTGATAATGGTGCATTTTTATTGATGGGACAATATGGTTTGTTTGGTAATGGTATTAACACTTCTAATGAATGCATTTGACCAATCCACCATATTCACGGTATTACACGTCACATGCAGGGTAGCTATATAGGTATCACAACCCCTCACCGCAACGGCGCAATGGCCAAAAATTTGCCCACCCGATTTTTCAATTAAGTTGCGTACATCAATTTCTGACAGGAACAATGGGTATTTGTTCCGCTTACTAAAAAAGTAATTGCAACAACTAGTGGGACACCCGGGCCGCTCAAAGAAAAAAGTGGTACGCATGCTAGTCAGATCACCTCAAAATCGGACCCTAAGTGTCGAAATCATGTACAGCAAATTCCAACCCTTTTATAGGCCTATGTCGTAAAATATTCAAAATTATACCCGAATGTCGTAATACACTAAATTTGACCAAAAATGTCGTAATGGACATTTGACCCATTAATGACATATCACACTGAAATGGACCCTCAACGGCGTAACACTCTATTTCCTGTCATATAAAAACATGAATATAATACATTGGTAGCCTTTTTCTGTAGTTTTTCTCGGAATATTGGAATAGCTGGCGAAAAAGTCGCAGATATCGTAAAAACACGACCCCTAACCCTAACCCCACTGAATCTCACAATATCCCATTCCACAAAGTTAGGAAATTCGCCGAAGTCCAAATACGTCATAGACCCGAGTCAGCTATGGTCACGAAATCGCTGCCATGGCAGCGCCTACTCAGTGGCTTGACATGGTGATACTTGGACCGGGAAGCGGGGGGTCCCGGGTTCGAATCCAGGGGGAACCCGTGATTTTTGACTTGCAAATTTCCGAGGAGATAGTTTTAAACGAAGAAGCGGTCTGAAGTGTTAGGGTTAGTAATGCGTACATATGGGTCTATACTAACCCTAACCCCACTGAATCTCACAATATCCCATTCCACAAAGTTAGGAAATTTGCCGAAGTCCAAATACGTCATAGACCCGAGTCAGCTATGGTCACGAAATCGCTGCCATGGCAGCGCCTACTCAGTGGCTTGACATATGGTGATACTTGGACCGGGAAGCGGGGGGTCCCGGGTTCGAATCCAGGGGGGAACCCATGATTTTTGACTTGCAAATTTCTGAGGAGATAGTTTTTAAACGAAGAAGCGGTCTGAAGTGTTAGGGTTAATGTCGAAAGTAACCCTGAAAAGGTACCCCTTTTCCTAAAGACGTCGTCAACGCCAATGAGCCAAATCCGACCTTTTTTTCGACTTTTTTTCTGATGAGCATGCCTAACCACTTTTTTCTTCGAGCAGGCCCGGGATTTATTAGCTAGCACGAGTTAGCAACAGACTTCAAATTTCTATCCTATTTTTTTATTTTTAAATTAGATCATTTTGATGCCATCTTACTCTGGCAAGTGTGTTGAATTCGGCAGTCCACAATTGGGGAAAAAAAATACTTGTAGCATGATACTTACCCAGTTAAAATAATTGATTGCAGTGCTTGTGACAGCTGGTTTTCTGATCTCTGATAATCACAGCCTCTGCTTTCGTTTATTGGGACCCCATTGGAAATAAGCGTCCTTTTACTGGTAGGCTTAATGGGTTATCCTGGTTTTGTCAGCTTTGG
>JXSR01S003529.1:15791-28699 GCA_000969725.1 Ophiothrix spiculata
GGAGGTACAATAACTCACCCTCCATGAGCAACAATCCAAGATGGCTGCCGTCCTATAGGATTTACACGGCGGTGAAATCAAAATGGCGGAGAAAACCTGTTCCCCTATATAACTTCCTTGCATAGGATTTACACGGCAGTAAAATCAAAATGGCGGAGAGAATCGGTACCCCTTTATAACTTCCTTGGCTAAGCCACCTTAACAGGATTCACTTTTTACGGTTGGGCACAAGGGACGTCTAGCGCATAATTTGTATTTCAGTTACTTGTTCCTTTATTCGTTAATACTGCTAACAAAACTTGAAGAGAACAAGAGATACTATGAGAGAAATTGATTAAAGGCGGTAACGCCTATATAGAATTTGAAACGTTCAGAAACTGTTTTCTTTAAAGCTTCATGTTTAATATCTATGGTATGTGCCATCAAAGTATTTACTACAAAATGGATGACAGTATTTTGAATTACATATATTTATTGCCCGTTAGCATGTCAAGAGTACTTATCTCTCCCAGTTTTATTCTTGATCTGAAGTACAGACAAAAATAAGTCCTTATTGATATTTTCAACCCGACCTTATTTTCTAAACTGTATTTTAATTCATCATTCAGATATGCATCATTATATTTTTACTTTTAAAGGACCCTCATTATATCAGTCCTTGGATGTTTTTCAATTTCTGAAAAACACACTTGCGCTCCATGAGAAGGCGAAAATGTATAGTGGTACGAAGGTAATTTCATTAAAACCTTTTCTTTTCAAGTGTTCCTCATTCATTTGATACGTAATGCATTCAATAACATTTGAGTAACGAATGACGAAGCTATAGACGACACAAAGAATTGCCGTCACGACGGTCTCAGCGATTTGGCAAGGGACATCGTAATAATACAACGAATTCAATGATATTCACAAGTAGTTTTGAGTTTAATATATGCGCATTTTGATTGTTTCAGAGTCCTGAAAGGAGATTCTGTCAGTGTGCAGGATGTTTTCTTTTCATTATTTTCAGCTAGCATATATTTTGTTGAATTGCCACAACAGATTGCGTTACCATGGGTTGCTAACTACTTTCAAAGTGTTATAAGGTCTGGTGTTATAACAATGTGCAATCAAGGGTCAAATATTCTTTGACATTCACGATAGATGTGAATACCGTGCGCGATGTTTAGGTTCTGTCAAAAAGAAAAAGATGATAACTCACAGTAACAGCAGAAGCAAATGGAAGAATTTAAGGCACGCTTGTAAGAGGCTATCAATAGTTGCGTATATGGATATGCCAAGATTGGATTACATAAAGGGTACCGTATTCGGACTTGATGAAAAGCGTAGGCCCCGACGTCCAACACATCTACGTTTACAGAAAATAAATGTAAGAATTTATCTAAAGGAGTAAGAGTGTGATAGTGAATGTAAGTAAAATGAAGGTATGTTTATATGTGACATATCAAGATGTTTTGACAGATTATCTTTAGTTGCTTTTCTTTATTAAAGCATATATATACTATATAAGATATAAATGTTATATAGATATATTTCTCAATAGAACGCCTTTAAGTTGATTACATATTCAACAGGTCAAAAAGAAATTTCCTGTGAGTGTGTGATCTCTTATTGTAAACCAGCACAAACAATTGCCGTGAAAAGGCACGTGAAAATATCACAAAGATGCGATGGTCTCTACAAGTGATTTTGAATTCAAATCTAAATAGGCTTCTAGCAAGAAACAAAATACAATAAATTCTCTCAAATATCATTCAAGGTGATTGAACAGGTTTGAGTATCATGAGTGCAAGATCTATTTGCAATTAAATACTACTATCAACCCTCTACTTTGAGAGGGTAAATCTACTGGTTGATTGATAGATATGATATGAAAACGGCATTTCTCTTTTAGCATTTTTCGGTAATGACCTTTTCTAACATGCAGTAAAAATATTAGAACTACGTGATCCATCCAATGGCTATGGCGGAAAGTAAAATTAACTAAAAGTGAATAATTGAAGTAAGCATATTTGAAGTAGTCTCGAAAAAAAGAAGCTTGACAACTGAATTACGTAGCATTAATGGCCAATCTGTTTTTGCTTTCTGATTTTGGATTTCTGATAACTTCTAATAAACAACAAATCTGTAGAATGATTTAATTTCAGTATAAACTCTGTTAATGGGAATAGGGGAATAGGGAAAACACTAGCAACGTCGTGAAGGGCTTTAAGAATCACTTCACGTACTTGCTCGTTGATTTGGTTATCAAACAACCCTGTTTAAACTTTAATTAACTTTCAACTCCTCTTTGCTGTAAAGTAAGCAGTATATCTCAATGTGAGTATTCTGAAAGCGTATGTACTTACGGAAAGTTCAACAAACAAAATGCCCTCTTACGATCCTTTTACCTCTTAATAGACTGTTTACATTATTTCGTTAATTAAAATGTTTTGAACTGTGAATTTATAATATCGTAGTAGTGTTTAACGTACAGCTCTGATTAAAATTTAGTTCAATAAGGTTTCCGCTGACGGTAACCTTACAGCTGCTCATTTGCATTTGAATGGAAAATAAGGTTACCGTCGAAAATAGCGTTACCGGGGATCATCGCTATCTCTAAAACTACTTCTGTTGACCGTTTGAAGTTCGGGGTAAAACTTGCCAGTATTCCGTTAGAAAATGTATGGTCGGTGGTAAGGTAAAACCTGACGGGGAGTGTGTTTTTGGATCGCCCTTGTCAATTGACTATTTGATCAATACATCTGTTGTGCAACCAAAGACATCACGCTGCTTAACATCTGATTTTCAACGAGGTGCTGCGTGCGCACCAGAAGGGAATCATGTTTAAAAACTTTCGCTACACAATCTATGAAGCAGGGATAATTCATTGAATAGTATTTGGATATGCAATTAACTCATGCATATCGACAACTCAGTTCCTTAAACTCGGTATGATGATTAACGTGCCATATACGCCGGGGAAGTAGTAACGTCACATTTATGATAATTAGCCCAACACGTGCGATTTGGTTCCAAACAAATGATTATGTCCACAGAATAAGCCTACGTAAACATACAAATCAGACTGATTTTTCTCAATCAGAAAACAAAAATAACGACAAGGGTCCCGTCCTGGCTTGTGATCACAACCTTCAGCATAACAGGTCTGCATTTCCCCTTATTTTTGTTTTAGACGAGTGTTATGGTATCAAATAGGCGTCTGACTTTTATCCCATAGACTTAACGTGAGGCAAAACTGTCCATCCCGTTTGTTTGGAACCAAAACGCACGTGTTTGGTGATTTACATAAATTATGACGTCACTACTTCCCCGGCGTATAATCTAGTTGATTAAAATTAGCAGTAACCGTAACGTTAAACGGCAAGCATTTTACAGTTTACGTTACTGTACACGGTAACCGTAACTTTATTTCCGCAATCTCTTTAAGAGTGACCAAGCCTTACAAATAGAAACATTTGGTTCACTCTAAAGGCTAACTTAGGCTGCGACACTTTTTCAGAATCAATGGAGGAATGTCTAAATTATACACTAACTATTGATTTCGTTTACAAAAATAGCTTCAAAGTGGCGTCAACAGTGTTGTGTATGGTCATCAATCAATCAAATCATCAATCAATCAAACTACAAAACAAATAACGGCACAGCTTATTGTGCCACGAATATATTGAACTCTCCTCGTAGATATAGGCTAGATCTAATTCTAATATTTTAAGTAATAGTAGTTTCAAAATTAAGCCAATAAAGAGAATAATAATTTTCTATGAAAGGAAAAACAAAACATTCGAAGAATGTACGTATAAAATGACAACAAAAATGCAACAGCGTAACAGCAAAAAGTAATATATACTTATATATTTATAATACTTATTAGCATTTAATCAAGTCGACTATTTTGAATAAATAAAGATAAACAAATACAGTGTTATAAGACTGGGCCAAAGTAACCAACTCAACCTTGCACTTACCAAGAATTTACCATGACAGTATTTTGAATTACATATTTAATTGCCTCTTGGCAAGTTCAGAGTACTTGTCTTCCTTAGTTTCATATTTCTAGAGATTTGATCTACTTCAAAGCCGTTTAAAATGAAGTACAGCCAAGAGAAGTCTTTCTTGAGATCATCAACCCGACCTTATTTTTCAAAATGTATTTTCCACTCATCATTCACATTTGCTTCTTTATTATTTTTCACTTAAAAGACTTTTTATGCCTCCTTGGACCGCTAATTGACATTGTAGACCTCGTCAGTCATGACATATTGTCTTGTAACATTATTGTCAAGAAACAAAACACCGATTAGGTAAGGTGGATTTATTTTATATAGATGGTGATTGATATCTCATGATTAAACGTCAAGAATAAGTGTATTATTGACATTTGATCATGAAATATCAATCACTATGAAACGTCAAGAATAAATGTATTTTTGACTATTTTTACAAGAATATAAAATCCCACTATACCAGCTTGTGAAAAATCAATCGTAATGTACACATGTAATTTTTTGTTCTGTGAATTATATGAAATTATGGACATGCATTTTAATACTATACTACATGTATAGCAATCAAAGAGTTACATGTTATAATCATACAAATTGTAAATTTAGCTTTAAAGCTTACAGTTGTAGTTACAGTATATTTTAATGCACAAAATTCTCTCTCAGAAGTTCTCAGATTATTGTTAAACTTGCATTTATATGACTTTTAACAGTTTCAACGTGTTATGGTGTGACTCAAGAGACCGCTTGATTTGTAAATAGTTACTAATTTGAGTGGAAAGTACTTTTACACATTAATATGTAAGTTTAAAGTTTGGAGTCATTGAGTATTATTTAGGCGTCCTTAAATTCGCCTTTAGCACAATTACGTTAGCATAAGGATTGATAGAATTATTACATGTAGAATGACAGGGTTAAAGTTGCCTTAAAATGACACAATTTCAAGGCAAATTACGCTCTAACATTTGAAATCTTAAATGTTGGGAACCCTTTACAGTGAAGCTCTGTATGTTATATCTCTGTAAAACACATTATTTTGTTCCTCATAGGTAGCATGAGTACGTATATTAATAACAATATCCTTGTAGTTTCTTTTCTTGATTTTGCATTCAGATACAAATTCAGTGTGAATTTCTCTTATCTTTTTAACTTTTAAAAGGATAGTAGAATACACCTCAATATATTATTTTAAGCGTATGTACTTTATGACAAGATCAAGGGACACAAATACTTTTTTTAGTGACGTTTTACTTCGGTTCAAGCTTTCCTTAGTATGTACGATTCGTATCTTGAATTTTAGATAAAGTTAATACATGAAATCAAGGTTTTTTGTGAAGGTAAGACAAGTGTGATACTAATAAAAAAACAAATTATGAAGAGTTTGGAATAAACTTGTCGGTAGTTTATAAGAAGGTTGCACAATGCTACGTTATTATATCGTATTATTTGTCAAAAATAAAATTAAACATCATCAACAACAACAACAACAACAACAACAACTAAGTAATATTATAATGCCATGCATCCATTTTGAGAATATCTATTACTCTAGCAGCATTATGGTATAATATATAACAGTTTATGTTCATGTCATATGTTATTTTCCATAACATCAATATAACATAACAATAAAGTAAATAAACAATGATTGAGGTTGAACAGTTTGGATAAATATATACAGACAAAATGGTTAAAAGACCAATGAGACCAGAGAATTACCTTTTCTCTTTAAAAAAAAAAGGAAGGACAAAAGTTACGAGAGTACATTGAGTTTTTCTGTGGCTCAAACAAATGGATTAAAAAAGTTCGTTCCCCTCACTGTTGCCTTTTATCGCTACAAATGTAGTACATGTATGTTCTTGCAAAATGAGTTTAAAGAGTAACAAAGACTGTATAATTTGTTTTGGCATTCTGTAAAAACCAATTTGTATAAAATATAGGTCACGTGTATGTAAAGTAACCATCTTAGAACTAATCCTGATAGTTTCTTTTAATTATCAAAGTCTCTTTTTTCAAACATTCCTGTAACATTCCTGTACTTTTCTCCACATGTACTTATAGCTTAGATGTGCCCTTAAGCGGATTGATGAATATTGAGATACATTTTCAGCTGTTAATTCGGATCAACTTAAATTGTCAGGAAAAAATACTGTTAATGGTTTGATGATTTCGAGATATCAATAAACAATTTAGCCTGAAGGGTTTACTAAAAAGCACATGAGCAAACCGTAATGTAAGCGTTCTATATTGATTTGTACTCCTCTGATCATGTCCGATTTGGATTTACCCAATATTCTTTATAAATATAAAGCACACTCTCCATGCACATGGTACAAAGAATATAGATCTTTATCTGTTTATTTCTACTGATATTTTACATATAAAGGGTGTCCCAGAAAAAAACTTACAATCTTTGCGTGCAAAGTTTGCATTATATAGCCCATGAATTGAACATTTAGATACCGTTTGTTTCATTTCAATAGGTAGTGTACAACAAAAGTTATGCTTTGTAAAATATTTTCTAGTCCAATTTCACGATTTTGTAACTTCCCCTTGAATGAGGTTCTACTGAGTATTGTCACTGTTCTCTCACTCAACTGTAACAATGTTTACTAATTTATTATGTGCATGCTCTCTTTTATCTGTGCTGAAAAATGAACAAATTTGATGTTAAAACAGACAGATATGATAAATTTTCGAAGATGATTCCACCCAGGAACACCATACTTTATGGCAAATAATCATGACATTGGACCAGACAAAAACCCACCCAAATGTTTGATAAAACATAATAACTTTTGTTGTATATTACCGATTGAAATGAAACAAACGGTAACTAAAAGTTCAATTCATTGGCTATTAAATGCAATCTTTACATATTTTCTGACTATCCGTTAGATTTTGTAATGTATAGAATTTTTAGAGTTGCTTTAACACTTCAGCGACCAAAGGGGGGGGGGAGTTCCTAGGGGCCCTACCACAGGTTTTCGCGCGTAGAGCGAAAACGCGAAAAAAAATTACATCGCCGCTCCATGTAATTGTCAAACTTAATTATTAAGGTTGATCTTAATACATTAAGATCAAGCGTGAACCTAATGACACGTTACTGTCACGTGGAATTACTGCCACAATGCCAGGTGAAGTATGAATAGTGGAAATATTTGCTTCAGAAACATACGAAATTGCAGCTTTTCGTTGTGTTCTGTGTCTATTAGGAGTTTATTAATGTTTTAAAGCTACATTTATTCGTTAATTCAACTCGATTGAATCACTGCACCTTGACTAAGAATAACTGTTTCACTGGCCACTTGTTATTGCGTGATATATGTAAACCATATAGCCTACTATTAAAAGTTCTAATCTAAGCTTATTTGAATAAAATCCGGCAATTAGATAAAATAAGCTTTGCAGCATCTACTCGATGAGAATTTTCCTTTGTTTTCTGGTTCCATGGCTGTCTTGTGTATTTCTTGTGCCTCAAAGTATGGATTGTTGTTTGATCACATGGATGTATTTTAAGCGTAGTTTCTCACCTGATCATCTTTCATAATTTTGAACCATGGGTTCAGCTCTTAGATTTATTAATACCTCTTCTACAACAGAGGGTACTCGATACATCTCTTTAGGGAACCAGATCTTTGCTTTTGACTTTGTGTACAATGTAGATACCATTTATTTCTTTTGATGAGCTCAGAAGCTAGAGTGAAGATTTCATTCAAAGAATACAACCATGATGCTGTTGTTGTTTATAGATATAAAAAAAGAATAATTCAAATCAATTTTGGCCAAATCATTTACATCATAATTCCTCAAAATGAAATATAAACAATGAAGCAATCACTCTCTGCTATATATGCAAGTTTATTCATAGAAATGATCAACACAAAGTGCAAGCAGGTCGGACTTGTTTGTTATTCATCTAAGTATTCATAATCTATTGTTTATTTTTCATTACCTCTGTTGAAATGTGTAGAGACAGTGACACTTAGCCTTTACCTTTGAATCTATCGAGAGAATAAATGATGTTGGCTGTCAGATGATATAGTGAATGTAACATAGTGTGAAGTAGTCACCTAGAAACCATAAGCCTATAGCGATTTAAAATCTCAACACAATTTTTCAGTCACTGGAAAATGTACTTTTCTGCTTGAATCAAAACAGTATAATTACTTTTGAAAAAGAAGATTGCTGGTGCACAGGTTAGCTGTTGCTGTGTTTCAAACATTCAAACGCATGGAATTAATAAAGTACATGTCAGAAAGAGTTATGGTACCACTTTAATTAGGGTCGTTCTTATGAGTCATTCCAGATGGAATACATGTATTTATTTCGGCATAATTTTATGATCTTCTTATTTCTTTGGAAAGAGACATTCCTTCGTGAAACTTTCTAACACCACGTCAGTCATGTTAGTAACATGCGTAATTATACATTCAATGCCATGGCTAAACGTGCGCAATAAGCACCTTTCTACCTTTCTATTGAAAATAAATCATTTATTGAGTTAACATCAATTTCATATAAAAAGTCATGATGTTTGACCATTTCGCTAGAAAATGTGTCCAGCATTAACATTTTGTCGATAATTTTGCAGGTACTTCTCTCAGATAAATTCAAATTCATAAATTTTGATTTTATGGGAAGTAATTTAACAAAACAGAACTCTGTTCTAAGTATGATCTAAGTAGGTCTCAAAATGAAGTACCGTACTAAGTCAACTCAATTTCAACTTGCAGATAGTCTATGGGTACATGTACCTGTAAGACGTCTTATCTTGATTGCTTCTTCTACCCTAGTGTATGAGGAGTTGTTCTAACTTTAAGTTCTAATCTGGCTTGCTGCTCATAGCATTGGATTGGTTTGCAGTCTGTTGGTACAGTAATCTATCATTTATAATCAAGTGAGCTTTATGTGGTGATTCACTAATAATAAGGTCAGCTCTTTATAACTGAAAAGGATCAAGACAAATCCTGATTATAAGAACAAAAGTGAAGATGAATCATTTATGTAATAAAAGCCAGAGATATTGTAAAGCTGTGAGGTTCTCTTGTTTTAGTGTGATTACAATAATTTAAATGAAATTAATTCCTCTATTTTTTTTTTTAATTACAGAACATCCGAAATTGGAAGAACTTCAAGCCAAATACAAATCCAAAGAACTAGAGAAGATACCGGTTGACTTTCCCCTCAATATTGTGTCCCATCTGGTATCTGATGAAGGTTACTGACAAAGAAGATGTAAAGCCCGCTGGAATGTCTGCGATGTTTCCAAGTACGGCAACAGCTGGAAAAGAATGTTTTTTGAAAGACATCTGGAAAACATCATCGAACACTTTGTTCCTGAGACAACAGAACTTAGTGAACTGTTAGCAACTCTACCACTAGCAGCTACTAGCTAGTCCGTATATTCATAGAATGGATATCAAACAGCTCTTACCACCTGTGAAAGAAAAACAGATCAAACCTGTTGAAGATATGTCTGATACTGGCAGTGTTGCAGGGCTAGATGGACCTGCCTAGAGCTGTCGGCAAACTCTTAAATGGACATTGTTTTGATCCATTTCCAGATAGATATCAACAAACGGATCAAGTTTACCTTGATCAACTGGATCAATTTTGATCTGATTTCCGGATCAATTACACAGATAACACCAATATCGGTTTTCGATCGCCAATCTTGGCATTGGCATTATCTTACTAAGCAATATTGGGCTAATCTTTGCATTCTATGGGGATATCGTTATTGGCATCACATTGGCAACCTAAATTGGTCCAATATTGGTACAAAATGTTGGTAGGATATCATAATGCCATCGTTAAGATTAAACACCACAGAAAATATATACACTATATTATACTCCATGATACTACACCTCGCTTTATGGCAAGTCCACAATTTAAGACACTTTAATCCATTTCAGCATCATTTTGACAGAAATATTTGATCCTGGAGAAGGAACATTTGATTCAGTTTGATCCTGAAGTAGGATCACAAGCAACATTTACATCCAATTAAGGATCATTATTTTAATCCGTTTCAGTATCATTTAACAAAAATATTTGATCCCATTTTGGATCAAACTTTTTGATCCTGCTTATCGGATCACTTTGATCCGGAAAGGGTAAGCTCATATTTGATACCTAAAAAGGATCAAAATTGATCATTTTTGTCTCATATTTGATCCTGGCTTTCTAAGAGTGTAGAACCCTGAAGTCATTCAACATTAGACTAAACAGACTTGGAGATGAGGGTAAGTAATTATTAATAATGGTAATTCAGAAATGTAATATGGTTTATCCAGATGCCCATCGACGCGCAGTCTTTATGCGCGCTATGCACAAGGAATAGTGTGTAAAAGACTGCACGTCGATGGGCGTCGTACGATGCACATTGACAGACTCTGAATAAACCATTACACAGCCATATAAAAGAAAACATTATGTATTGTATAGGGCTAGAGGTTTGCAGGTAATATCTGGAATATTAATAGCCGAATTTATGTGGAAAAAGACTTTCAAATCTCAATCACTGGATGACCATGGTTGCAGGCTTTTTTCTGTTGTTGCGGGCTTTCTTTCTATTGTTGAACCAATAGATGTATGATGTTGTCAGGAGTTGTTTTTTAAGGGTGTCTTAAATTCAGTTCAATTGCACAATGTATTTGTTTGCGTTTATGATGTCCATGGGGTGAGGTGGGTGTATTTTTCATCAATTTGTATTTTGATTGACAAATTGTTTTATTATCTTGAACATGTTTTTAATATAGTTATATATCACTCATATTCAGGCCTGCTCATATCTGTTGACCAATTGTTAAATCCCTACATGTATACTGAATGCAATATGAAAAATATTACACAATGCAGTGGTTTGAGTTGTATCATATGGGCATACTCTCTTGTCATACCGGTACTTCACTTCTTCCAACCATAAATATTTTCTCATTATGTACAAAGAAAGTGGGGATTACCTATAATATTATCAAGGTACAGTAATTTCTTGATTCTTTCTCTTCCCTGTACATATAGGTGGTCAAGCTTTGTGCCGTAACCTGATGAAAAACAGCACTTTGGAGCATGTGAATCTCGGTAGCAACGAAATGACAGAACCAACAGCAGCAGTCCTGGCACAAGTAGTCATCAATAAGACCACAATTTCACATCACATATTGACTTGTCCTGTAACAGTATTGGTTGTTATATAAGGAGACAACTTGAGGGTTGAGAGCCTCAAGACAGTATTTGCTGTTTTTGCATTTCAACAATCCCACGAAAATAAGATTTCCAGACCTGACCAAGAGGGTCTTTTCAGATAAATGACCTTATGCACTTGCATCATAAGTCTTGAAGCATCATCAGGACTTGAAACCTTTGTTCTAGAGATTAATGCTTTGCAAATATGGCTTTGTGGCTCTCAATTATACCTCCGCCGGTTGTTATTTTGTCGCGCTGAAACTTCTTGAGATTTTTCCTTTAAGCCTTGCGCTTATTTTAAGGCCATTTTTGTGAAAATCAGACCTAGGGTTGGGGTCACGTAACGTTCCGTATAATGGTATGCTGGGTCAAACGAAGCACTGACCAAAAACTGATTTTCAATGGAAATTACACACAAATCGTGTTTTTTGTTTCCAGGATACACTTCCACAATGTTTTATCTTATTTATTTGATTTATTTGTAGTAAGAACATGTGAAAGAATACTTTCACTCACATTATTGCTACAAAATGCAAAAACAAAATGCAAAATTGCGAAAAACGGTGATTTTGACGATTTTTGGCGATTTTCGTGTTTTTTGACATGGCGTCACTTATGACGTCACTGTTACGTCATACAAGGTCCTTTTCCATTTTTGTTGGTACCAATGGACTCGTGAGAGTCATAGCTATCCATCAATACCCTACACTTGATGTTTCGTCAATCGGTTTCCGAGATCGTAGACCACCTCCCCCCCCCCCCCACACACACCTCTTTTAGGGTTAAGGATTCTAAGTGATGATTAGTATAAAACATGCATGCATTGAGTGCTTCAAAATGTTCACTCTGCTGAATGCTTTATTGATTGATATTTAAAACAAAGATTTGTGAGTTACTCAGCTAGCTATCTTTTCAGCATGTGCGACTACTGTTGATACAAAAAGAGACATTAGATACTACTTGTATGGACACATATGCAGACGTGGCAAATAATTTGCTCTGTCCTGTGTTCTTAAAAATAACCAAGGGCAAACCCGCAAGTTGTTACTATTGACCTTTCTTTTCAAAATATTTTGTGTTTGAAATGAGCAGATGAATAAAACATGCAAAGTGAATGGCCAGCTGCAGGCAAATCATTTAGGACAGAATCAATGACTGGCCGTTGTGTGTCATTGACATTTGCATGGGATAACCTATGGTTTGCTATCTGCAAATACATACATGTGGTTTCAGAATTGAAGATTTAAAAGAGCGGATTTTTTCCCTTCAAATTTGTGAAATCTGATAAAATCATTTCTTAGGACAAGTATGCATTATTCAGTACCGTATTCTTGCTCTGGAATCAGAACTGGAGATATTCTCATTTTGTGTGTGTGTGTGGGGGGGGGGGGGGGGGCAGTGCTCGATTTTACGCTTGCACATATGCAAGTACTTTTTTCTTGGTGCAAGTAAGATTTTCTACCTACTCGCACAGGTGCAAGTGACTTTGCAGTCGCTATGTTTGATGCAGAGTATAATTTACACCAAAACAATGTTGAAATATCTATTTGTTTCTTCCATAACTCAAGCCATTTTGTGAATTGTTGTCTTTTACGTACCATGAAAGACAAAGACTGTAATTTACTTTAATATATGGGAGATAAAGGCAATGCTACCAATATCGGAAGCTGGGGAGACTGCAATTCTTTCATAGACATTTTGGAATCCCCA
>JXSR01S003529.1:28767-41539 GCA_000969725.1 Ophiothrix spiculata
TATTGTATTGTCATTGAAATCTAAATTTATAACTTTTCTTTTGCAGGATGGAGGTAAACAACTCCAAGAAGGAATGGATGAAAACAACACAGTCCATGCTACCAATATCGGAAGCTGGGGAGACTGCAATTCTTTCATAGACATTTTGGAATCCCCAGCAATATGATTTTATATAAATTCTTGTCAGTGGATTGTTTTGCCATATGCATGTAAGATAAATTTTGTGCAAGTAACTTTTTGAAACTACATGTACAGGTGCAAGTAACCCTTTTTCCTAAAATCGAGCACTGTGTGTGGGTGTGTGATTTCTTGCTCTTCAGGGCCCAAAATTGCATGTAGAGTTCAAATCAAAAAATCAACGACAACAAAATTCTAAGGTGCATGGTTTTCATTGACTAAACTACCAAGTTCAAAGTTTAAAATCCTTAATTGCATATGAACTAGAGATTTACAATGTAATGATGTATCAATTTTGTTTGCAAGAATCAATATCAATATGGCGAAAGTTGATTTCTGATTTAAAACTGATTTCAGCGGTTAATGATTTTGCCCCTATTGTAGATCTATTATAGGAGTTGACTAAATAGTCAACTCCTATAATTATGATTTATGTCCCTATTGTATTAGTTGACTATGATAATTTTGGGGTTTATAGTTTGTGGCTATGCATACTCAATTACCTCTTTCGTTCTTGATGTTCTTTTCTTTCAGTAGATGGTAGATGTATCTAATGAGATAATCAATTGCAGGGGGTGTGCAGGATTTTTTGAGTAGTGGAACACAAGCATCAGTTTCCCCCGAATAACACATGCTCCCTCCCCCCGGCTCCCCCTTAGGCGAATGTCTTCAGACTTGTTGCATAATTAGTAACAAGCCAAGGCAGCTCCATACATTTCAATAGTCCCTAGTAAAGACAGGCTTTTCCCTAAAAAATGTGATGATGTTGTTAATTCTACTCTGCAGCTGCATGTGGTTTACTGTAATCTTTTAGATAACTATTTTGGCACAGACACTAAGTCATTTGCCTAGTGCAAAATCACTTATTCTGTTAAAATATATTGGCAAGAAGATACCCTGGGGATCGATGGTGGCTTACAACTTGATGTTTCATTTAGGAATACATTCAGGTGTTTAGCTGCTTTGAATTATTTTTGGTTGAAATACACATTTTGTAATTCAGCACACAGAAAAAAAAATCCCAAATGTATGAAGGTATCTTGTTGGATAGGGTGAACATGTCATGCAATGCCTTTTGGATACTGACATTTGAGACATTTTAAAAATAACTTGCTAGCGTCCTTTTTGCTCTTTTATCGCAAACATCTATGCATCAGGTGTCTTTATAATTGAGTCAATTCAAGACATGTGCAATGCCAAGTTTACTGAGTTCTTTTTGGCACTTTCAAAAACAGGATATTAACCTATGGTGGTATGCTGGAATTATAGCTTGACTTGGAAAGATGTTTTTAATGTACTGTAGATACATCATCAAACATTGCATTCAGAAAAGTTGTAAAAAAGGTCCCATGTTGAAATACAGTTAGGTGTGGGACTTTGCGGGGGAAAATGATCTGAACCGTTTGTTGTCTGAATTTTAACAATTTCTGTCAATTTCAGGTCCTTTTTGTATTTTTATCCATGCAAATCTATATAGAGTAAGCCTCTGGAGAAAATGTGTTAGTGTGACATTTTATTAAAAGCTTTGTTCGCTAAGGTGAAATCTTTAATATCAAAGTAAGCATTACACACATGACTTCTGACATTTTAACATCTAGATCACGAGAATAGCTGTGAGAATGAATTTGGACAGAGCCTGATTGCTTTCTGTTTATGTTTTCAACATATAGTGCAGCTGCTTTTCTACTCCAGGCCATCAAGAAAATGTGCGAGTTGTCACTAAATGTCTGTTTCAATAGGCTCACTTGCTCATTTGCCATGTCCTATTAAGGGCAAATAAGGTGCTTATATATGGCATAGAATATAGCTCAACATCATGCATATGCTTGTGTGAACCACTGTTGAATATCGATGCAAGAACCTTTTATTGTGTTGAATTTATTTTTAAACAACATTTTATATCATTTTTTAATATAAGAGAAATTAATAAAAATTGTCACTTTTTAATTGCATATATATATATATATACTGTTTTGTGAAAAGGCACATCTTTGTCTTGATTGCTGCCTTTTCAATGTAAAGATATCCAACATAGTGTTTAAGGTACCGTATGCAATGGTAAGTTTGCACTCTTTGCCCAACCCCTATGGTAAGATTACATTTTGCTTACTCTAGGCAATATAGGTGGTAAAGGTATACTGCACAATTCTTAAAAATGTGAATCTTCACCCCTTGAATATAATCTAGGGGTACCGTACATGTATGTAGAGGGCCTACCCATAGACATACTAAGTACAATAAAATATTGTATTGTCATTGAAATCTAAATTTATAACTTTTCTTTTGCAGGATGGAGGTAAACAACTCCAAGAAGGAATGGACGAAAACAACACAGTCCTTGAGATGGATCTAAGACTTACAGATGTTGGACAGGAGAGCGAGTATTGCATCAGCCAAATCTTGAAGAAAAATCGAGAACGAGATAGAGAAATCAAGCTAGCACGGGAAAAAGAAAACAACAATAATTTAGATCGTTGATGAGCTGTTAAAACATTAAATTTATACACTCTTAAAAATATTTAGTGTAAACATGGAAACTGCCCCCCCCCCCCCTGTTCTGTATAAAAGTTGAGTTACAGGATCATGGATTACTGGAAGTTTTAAGAAAATTCTAAAAACGCTGAGTGAAATTTATGTGTACTCTACTTCAGCATGAACATCTTAACATTTTTAAGAGTGTATAGATAATATATTGGCCGATATATTAAGAAAGATTGTAAGTAACATGTACCGTATATGCAAATAAATAGTCAAAACTAACTCAACCTCATTCTCTTCATTCATGGTTGATATTAAATCAGCAAGAAGAAAATAGAGGTGTATTTATATATGGTTCAATATATTCTAAGTTCATTTGTCACAATTTTCTTGGTGTATAAAGTTAAATTTTATTTCCCTAAACCATCCAGGCCTAAAAGGACACAAAACTCAGCTGCCTGTACTGATTTACTACTACTATATTTAATCACTTTTATGATTCAACAATTACAGTACCTGACCAAATCAAACAAGTGGAAATTATTAGCTTTAGACTATTCTACCAAACAGCATACACTGTAACTTAAAAAGTACTGTTTTGGACAAGGTGCTCAATATACTACATAATTGTTTTGTCTCACAAGAAATTGCAAAATTAAGACTTTTATCTATAACTTACCTATAATAGGCTAATCCTTTATCATGTATTCCTATATCTCATTTTCCATAATTAGCAAAAATATCAAACCATATTCAGCTTGAACCATGATTTAATGCAGTGGTATTTTTATGGTGACAGAATGTGGTTTGAAATTTGTGCTAATTGTGCACCAATTAAGGTTGTGTCATCTACACAAGATATGATCCTCTGTTATGTTAGACATTGAGGTATAGGAATTTGAAAACGGGTTGGTCTATGGGTTCAGTCAGAGATCCTAAAGTCCATATATGTATACTATTTGTATGTACAAATAAGATTGGCTTCATATACAGGGCGTCCCAATAAACATTGTGCATGGAAACGGCACTGATTTTCTCATAAGTTTGGCACACCAGCAACCTAAAAATTATACATTCTAAAGCCCATAGTTTTGTTCATCATCGTTGAAAATTTCAAGAAAATCCATCAATGCTAACCAGAGATATCATAGATTTTGTCTGCTTGTATCATTTTTATTCTGCACAATGGGATTCCTATGGTTAAGCATGTTCACAAAGAACATTGAAAGGGTCTTTACAACATTAACGGTTGGATAGTTTGGAGTGACAAAGTCAACACATATGTTTCGCCAATATTCTTTAAAATGTAATCATATGAAGCCACTTTGGATATGGTCCTTTTTTCATTTTCTATTTTTTTTTTCATTTTCTCTATATTATATACATATGATTTTTTTTCTATTTGAAAAAGTACACAAAGGCTGAAATTACTCAAAGTTTCCTATATATTGTTTGCATGCTAAGGGAAAGCTGGTTTGTTTTTCTTCTTTTGGAAACTGAAAACTTAATCTAACAAAGTAAAGTATATATTATATTCTTTTTATATAATTGCACCAAAAACTGAAAACAAATGAATAGATAGTTGTCTTAGGTCTTATTTCAGATCAAAAGCAGTGAGTCTGTTAATCGCAACTGCTCAGAAATGGAAAACCTCTAAGAAATCTTTTAATCAAAAATCTTTGAATAG
This sequence comes from Ophiothrix spiculata, assembly GCA_000969725.1. Lineage (NCBI taxonomy): Eukaryota > Metazoa > Echinodermata > Ophiuroidea > Amphilepidida > Ophiotrichidae > Ophiothrix > Ophiothrix spiculata. The sequence goes on from JXSR01S003529.1 coordinate 33,110, forward strand.
ATCTGGCTGCTCATGTTACTTCTAAAAATTCTAACATCACCAAAATAATGTTGTGTCTTAATATTAAGCAATATTATAAATCATCACATGATATTTGTGTTATTGGTGTTTAAAAAATTTAGTTGTGTTGTTTTAGATTGGTTATTTTGGTTCTATTCTGACAGTTCTTTAAAGTCAAGTTAGCGTTCGTTTTTACTTGTTCATTTCATTTGTTCTGGTCATTAACCTGCTGCATATCCGTCAATCTGTCTCCATTGGCTGTTGATTATCTTTGACTCTTACAGAATGAGAGATTTCTCAAGCGTCGATTTCACATAGACCCTTTTCATGCACTCTGATTACAGGCTTAACCACAGGATTCCCATTGTGCAGGTGGAAAATGATACAAGCTGACAAAATCAACGATATCTCTGGTTTGCCTCGATGGATTTTCTTGATATTTTCAGCGATGATGAACAAAACTATGAGCTTTAGAATGATATAATTTTCGAGTAGCTGATATTCCCAACCTCTGAGTAAATCAGCGCCGTTTCCATGCACAATGTTTATTGGGACACCCTGTAAACCTTGTCTGTGATGATACAAAAATGAAACAATATGATCTTGTTTTTCCAATGACGTACATTTGTATTTCCAACTGTTGGAAATGTGCTATCTTTGGGTTCATGTTGAGTTTCATATAAACAATATTATTTCATAATTTTGAAAATACATCCAAGATTATCAGTGTGTAGAATGGACAAAATTGAAAGAAGAAATGCTGTCATTTCTTTACAAGAATGTATTTAACTGAAGGAAAAACAATATTAAGTGTAACTGGTGATGACAGAATAAAAAAATGTATTTTGAAGTTTCAAAGAAAACTTTAATTTTTATAATATATAGTACCAATATTCCAATGTACTTTAACAAGGTCGGTTGGAGAAAAATGTCAGCCACTGGATGCAAGTTGCAGTTTATGTTGAAATGTTAATTTGACAATCCGTCCAAAATCAACATATTCAGAAGTTTTTTGTATAGATATAATGTATATTATAAATGTATCAATAAATAATATCTTCCGTTGATAAAATATTGCAGAGATGATTTGTTGAATTGTATTTTTCGTTTCTTGAGGAAATAATTAGTAGTTGAAGCTATAACTTGAATGATGGAAAAAAGAAATGGATGGATGAAGTTCAGCTATGGTAGCTTATGGTCTGTACTGCCCCCATGACAAAAGGGTATAACTTACATAATGATTATTCTGAGTTACCGTGGCTTGCTCCCACTGATTTGTATATAAATTTCACAAATTGTCAGTTACACCCTTTTGTCATTTGACAAACTTTTTACCTGTGTTAAAACTCGGTAAAAGGATTTTCTATTAAGGTCTTTCTTTTTACTTTTTGGAAAGTTACCTACCCGACGGCAATGATGAAAAATTACCAATGTCTTTTAAAGAGTAAAAATCCTGCTGAGTCAAGGTTTTCACCATATTGTACATATAATAGGGATGAGTAACCATTCTGACAAAATGTTATCGATATGTCTCTCCCTCCTGGGTGATCTTAAAAACTTAAGTTTGTTTAACAATGCTTCAAATGCTGGTTAATACACACTGAGTTCTTGGCAAGAAATATATCTGTTTTTGATAAATTGAATGTCCATTTACTGTATCTGAAAATTATAAGATTAGTAAGATTTGTGTTAAAGTCAAAGCTATTTTTTCTTAAGTCGTTTAAGAAATGAGGAGTGCAAAGTTTAATTTGCACATTTTCTTAAGACATGAGGTAATTTCCTGCAATTTTTTTTTAAGAATTTTGGTTGAAGTAGTAGAACCAAAAGCTACCACAGGCTGAGAATTCATTTGCTTTCATCAGAATTAATTGAAGTTCAATATTTTTGATATTTGTTTCTTGAGATGAAAGGAGTCTACATGTCTTGTGTATTTATTAATACATATCGAATGTCATCTTTTCATTTCCCATCATGATATTGCTTTCAGGAAATTACCATATTGGAAGTGATAGTATTCTTATTCCTTGCCTCAGTAATTGGATGTTTCTTTGTGTACTTACAACATCTAATCATGGTTATGACATTTTGAATTTTAATGGTTCTGATACATTAATTTCATACTTAACTTTGACTCTGATGAAATCCATTAAAATACAAAATATTTCGAAATTTTACATATTACACAAAGTAAAATCGTCTCCTTACGTATGACAGATTTGTATTATTTAATAAAATAAATGGTTTATTGATTAAAAGTCAGAGCTCTGGGAAAGTATAATCGTAAATTAACGAAAGTAACGGTAAACCATGTTTGATTCAAACATTTCTTTCATAACAGAACAAAATGAATGGAACTAAAACACAAAAGTAAATGTCCAGCGATGTTAGATTTGCTTAAGTAGATATATCTGGGCGTCTGATAACACTTAATATAGACATTTTAGAAGATATCTAACAACATTTGCTTTCCCAAAATAAAAAAGACCTAAAATGATAGTAGAGAATTCAGATTGAATTATTGAACTCAGTTATGCATTTTAGCAATTTGGTCTCACCAGCGTATTTACTGACGGCTAGTCAATTGAAGAAATTTCTGATTGATTAGGTGTTAACAGGAGATGACAATGATACTGGGATACTAAAGCAATATCAAAGAAATAAGTTTCATATTTCTGAAAGGTGATATATTGGTAGACCGCTTTGCCCAGATTCTAATTAAACTGTCCTGCGGCGTACAACAGCAGTTCATATAGCAATAATTAATTAGATTCGTTTGAAAAAGAGAGAAAATGATATAAAACTTGCATGACACTGGCATTGTTAAAACTACTGTACCTAAACTGGGTCACGTCCATGTCTTCTCTCTGTAGCAGTTTGATATAGAGAAAATGATACATTATCAATGGCGTATTTATATGGAATTAGTATAAAAATCTGTACTCAAGAGTACATAACAACAACAACAAAAAATATTGACTATCATTGCTTTAGCATGTAAACAACTATTTTTTGTAACGCTAAACTAAGTAAAACAACTCGATATGATTTCTTGGCATTTATGATAAATAAAACACATGAACAGTTATTGTTAATGCGTTGTCTGAGATCTTCAAGACACAGGAATTAATTACTTAAGCAAGTCATGATCAGTATCAATAAAAGATTATGGTTGAAGAAGCCAAGTGATTTGCCTTAATAATCAGGCAGAAAAAAAATTGAAATCGTACCACTTTTTCTTTGAGTTTACATTATCGCGTGAACGGCAGTAAATGAGAAACATCCAAACCTTGTTCGTCACAACTTACTCACTGGATAGTCACAATACTATCCAAATCTTGAAACTTTTGCATTGGTAATGATGATTAAAAAAATCTTACCGTCACCGGACAACCTCCTTAAAGTCAATAGTCCCAAAACAGGTAAAATTATATACCTAGACATATCCACAATCGTGATTCTTCAAAACCACCAGGATTTGGTTTCAGATCTCAACAGGTCGTTCACGTTATCATTGGTAACCTTTATTGATGGAGTTGTATGTCAGATGATGGGACAAGTATGAACCCTTGGGTTAAAACATCTGATCTGACTGTCGACTAACAAGTTACCTGCAATCAATAGTGCGAAAACAGGTAAAGTTATACCTAAACATACCCACGATCATGATACTTGAAAATCCGCAAGGATACGTTTTCACATCTCTATGGGTCGTTCACATTGCTCATCTGAAACCTATGAATTCGGCGCGAAAGCAAGCGTTTTCGGAATATTCTCACGTCAGTATGGGACGTTGACATTGCAGAGGGTGATAATGCATTATCATCTCATTATACCGTCATTATCTAACTATATTGGATACAGTATCGCACTTCATGCTTATAAGCAAAACAGTCCTCAACAACAACAACAACAGCAAAACATATCGAAAAGCATATACGACAGAGTTCCAACAAATTTCGATTTGATTCACAATACTGGTTTAAAATTGAAATCATGTGCAATGGCACATGTATTCATGCCACTCCAAAGGGTCATAATGGTTTTCAGAATTAGACTACTGAGGACGATGATGGTATCACTTAAATATACGGCATTACAAGTAAGTGTTGATAACAAGACATAGTATTAACCTATATTGATGAATTCTACATGTACCAACACGAACATAAGAACATTCATTCGCTAAGTTTATAAATAGTGTCCATCTGGTTTATTGTCAATACGTAACGTTGGAAAAAAATCAGGGCAAATTAACTGAATAAAAAAAGTGCGTACAATTAACCTCCAATTATAATTATAGATCATAAAAAATAAATACATTTAAGAAACCATGTTGTAAACTTAAATGAAAAGGCGTGTCTAGTTCCTGACGTTGGAAAACATTAAGTATAAGTTTTAACAGGTAAACAAAATACCTCTACTGCGAGCTTGCAAAAACATCACAGATTGTGAAAAATTGTCTAAGTCGTTAGGGAAGTAGATAGCAAGCATTGAGGCTTTGTTTTATTGTCTTGCAGTAATCTGACGACACTTTTAATTCATATGTACACTGTTGCAATTTGGTTTGTATTTCAGAAATGCTAAGAAATGAGGTTATACTACTTAGCTTCGTGTTACAATCTTAAAGACACAAAATATAAAAGTGATATGAAATATTATATCTCATTTACTCTAAGAATGAAGTATGGAGTTCATAAGAGATTTGCACAAAAACTTCATATATGAATAAGGATTTAAGATCAAATTCAAAAGGAAAACATGATTGTGACCTATAGTTACCGATAGTTTTTCGAAGTCAATGTACATTATCGACTATTTTGAAAATATGTCTTCACATATATTAAATTTAGCTCCATGATTATAAGAAAAATAACAAAATAAAAAACCAACCAGCAAATAAACAAACAAACAAAACAAAACAGAAAAAACGTCACAAAATAACAAATTCCAAGTTTTAAGTTTGATTAGACTAAGTTTGATACGCGTATGAATTCTTCATCAATGTTCATAGTCTCAAAATCATACCACTTTCTCTATGATTTTGCATTGAACGCGTTAACGGCAGTAAATGAGAAACATCCAAACCTTGTTCTTCACAACCTACTCACCGGATAGTCACAATACCAGCTAAATCTTGAAACTTTTGCATTGGTTAAGATGATTAAAAATCTTACAGTCAACGGACAACCTCCTTAAAGTCAATAGTCCCAAAACAAGTAAAATTATATACCTAGACATATCCACAATCTAGAAATTCTAGATACTTCAAAACCACCAGGATTAATTTTCAGATCTCAACAGGTCGTTCACCTTATTCGTTGGTAACCTTTTCTGCTGGAGTTTTGTGTCAGATGATAGGAAAAGTATGACCCTTTGGGTTAAAACATCTGATCTGACTGTCGACTAACACGCTAGTTACAATCAATAGTGCGAAAACAGGTAAAGTTGTACCTAAATATACCCACGATCGTGATACTTGAAAATCCACAAGGATAAGTTTTCACATCTCTATGGGTCGTTCACATTGTTCATCTGAAACCTATGAATTCGGCGCGAAAGCAAGCGTTTTCGGAATATCCTAGACGATGAAGTATAGATAATGAAAATTCTTTTAATATGTTTTCAACAAAAGCAAACTTTTATGCTGCTAACACAATTTTAAAGTTTAATTTTATTCTATTTTCTTTATCTATTTTGTTTGATGAACTCAGTGTAAGTCGCGATTGAAGAAATGTAATGTGATTTATCAAATGACACAAGATCTACACTGATCTTATACAACACTTTTCCTATGACCAGAGGGTGTTAGTGCATTATCATCTCACACTGTCATGACGTCATTAAATATGTTGGATACAGTATTCTACTTTAAAGGGTTTTCATTTTCCAGGTTTGTGTTCCACTAACGGTTTGAGATACAAAACTACTTAGTGTCTATCTGGTTTATTGTCAATACTACAACGCAGCGTTGAAAAAAAAATCACGGCAAAATAACTGAATTAAAGAGTAAATACAATCCCCATCATAACTATAGAACATAGAACAATGTTGTAAACTTAAATGAAAAGGCGTGTCTAGTTTCTGACGCTGGAAAACATAAAGTATAAATTTTAAAAGGTTAACAAAATACCTCTACTGCGTGCTTACAAAAACATCACAGATTGTGAAAAATTTTCTAAGTCATAGGGAATTATATAGCAAGCATTGAGGCTATGTTTTATTGTCTTGCAGTAATCTGACGACACTTTTAAATTCATGTGTACACTGTTGCAATTGGTTTTGTATTTTAGAAATGCTAAGAAATGAAGTTATACTACTTAGTTTAGTGTTACAATCTTAAAGACACAAAGCATTAAATTGATATGAAATTTTATATCTTATTTACTCTGAGAATGAAGTATGAAGGTCATATGAGATTTGCACAATAACTTCATATTTAAGATCAAATTCTCTGTAAAAAAGTGGCAAAAAGAAACCATAAGTTTGACCTATACTTACTAGTTAAAGATAGTTTTACGAAGTCAATGTACATTATTAACTATTTTGAAAATAAGTCTTCACGTATATTAAAATGAGCTCAGTGATTATGAGAAAAATAATAAAAATGAAACAAAAGCAAAACAAAACACAGCAGACAAACAAACAAAACAAAACAGAAAAAAAAAACTGCCAGAAAATAGCAAAATCAAATTTTTGAGTTTGATTAGACTAAGTTTGATACGGGTATGAATTCTTCATCAACGTCCATAGTCTCAATTTTTATTTCCTGCTTTGTATAAGATGATTATTATGCAATACTTTTATTCATTTTACAGGGGAAAATTACAATCCACGGTAGAAAAAAACACAGTAGTATGCAAGGTAAATTTTAACCGACGGCACCGACGGCAAATGCCGTCGGTGCCCCACACTGTTGCCGCGATGCCCAGAAAAACACAAAACCACCGACGGCACAACTGCCGTGCCCTTTTATATGGTTGCCGTAATGCCCTTTTCATGCAAAAAAAAAGAAAAAGAATAAAGGAATGATGTTGTTTGATAGGAAACATTCCCAAATTTAATCCAAAATGTTTAATTAATCGTCTAACATGTTTACAATACTTAATGCACCATTTTATTTCCACGAAATTGCGAACGAATATGTCTATTTATAATTAAAGTCGCCGCGGTAAATTTTTTTAAATTCTGTTCCGAGAGCCGGTGCCGTCAATGTAAAGGCGGGATATCCATTGGATTATTTGGGATGTTCAATGGCGCCGCCCTGTACGTAGATTTCACGTTGCAGTGCCAGTAAAATATTCGCCAGAGAAACAAAGTTGTGTTGATTATATGACTCCATATATTTAATAAAAGGGGTTTGAAGACAATTTCGACCGCCTGTTTCTTTTGTAAGTCATAAATTGAGTACAAATTCGCCAGGAAACGTAGTTTATTACAGGTGCAAAATTCAACAGTCGAGTCATATACGACCGGTACGGTCATGACGGTTAAACGAGCGTGTTTTTTTTATTTTATAAAGTTGGTCTCTTTCTTCATTTCTTTTAAATTTCCCTTATTTTACTAGTACTTGCCTTGATGACCTTTTACAATGACGAAGATGTCTTGATGCCCTTTCTGATTAGCGGAAGTTGCCGAGATGCCCTTGCAAAATGCTTAAAATTGAAGGCATTTTTCATTTGCCCTTTGAAAATTGCCTTGCCCCTCAACTCCCTGGTAGTATGCCTCAATTTTGACCTTAAGGTCCGCCTTAAGGTTGAAGGATCGTAATAATTATAATGGCAAAACGTGTTAAATGTGCTGTTGTCACTGACTCGGTGTTTCGAAGGTGAGTAGGCTGCTGTCTGGAATAAACCTTTCATTGGGGAAGCAGGTAGCGCAAGTAATTATCTCGCTTTGCACCAATGAGCCCAGGACAGTTGTGGGTTCGATTCCAGGTCTCGGCGCTGTATGTGCAATTGGTTGCCAGTCTAAACAGGTTTTCCTCCGAGCACTCCGGGTTTTCTCCTGTATCAAATCTAACCATCTAACAGAGTATCCTTGTGGAAAGCAGAGCTAGACACTGATGAGGTTATCCTCTATACGTATGTCATATTTATTTATGTATACAGACGTTCTGTGCATGGACATTAAACTTTAAGCAATAGTTGAGGGAAAGAGCAACAGTTACTACATCTGATCTTTAGAAACGAAACGAATTGTTTCATGCAGTTGAGTCAGGAAGTATTATAATGTTCTTTTGAAATGTTATTATACTAATCTAAAATGTAAAAATTAAGCTTTTGAAGGACACGAAGCCAGGTCTGAAAATTCATTTGAAGCAACATGTTTTCTTTCATGGATTCTACCAATTACGAATAACGCTCTTCAGTATAATAGCGTACCTACAAAAGCAAAGTATGTCAGATTTATCATATTTCAGTAAATGTTTCA
>JXSR01S003534.1:4913-17590 GCA_000969725.1 Ophiothrix spiculata
CCCCACCAGGGGCCCTAAGACGGGCCCCTGGACCCCACCCGTTAGACGCTCCGCTCGCTTCGCTCGCTCCGCTGCTATTGGAATGTGGCACTTTATGACTTTTATTTATTGCAAATTGGCACTTCACAAAATTTAATTGAGAATGCCTGCTGTAGATAGACCCAACCCTGGGAATATTTTGACAAAAGCATTTTGAATTCAAAGTAAGCTTTTAAAACATGCAGGACTGCTAGCCTATGCAATTTCTAAAATTGGTATGTTGATTGTAAAACATGATGTTCAGATCATTAATAGACTCTGACAGTACACTATAGGGTTTGAATTATGCAATTGTTGAAACCACTGTTCATAATTTGCTGCCGCTCTTCTTAATTGCTAAACAGCTCCTTTTGTTTATTCCGGAGGAGCTTTTTCGACTGCTCTTCTACCGGTCTTCTTGAGAGCTCCAGAGGAGCAATTTAAAGCGCTTCTGAAAATTTCAAAAATGAAGCCCTGCTTTTGTCAAAAATCAATATCCCCATCTGGTTTCACATGTCACTCTGCTTTTAAAAATGTATACTTTTATATTGATTTAATTTTTCTTTGCTGAGGGAGTTGGTCCTGGGGGTACTCACATAGATAAGGTATACAGGGATGGGCTGGAATGGGTTAGTTTTTCACAAAAAATACCTGAACATGGGTCCCATTTTTAGCACCAAAAAGTGAAAAATCAGCTTATTTCTGGAGCAAAATCCATAAACATGGGTGCACTTTTTCTCAAAAAATACCCTTAAAGATGGTTAGGGTTCCGCTGTCTGAGCCGCACACCCCCGTTCAGATCAAAGTGGAGTACCCCACCCCCCACCCCCTCGGGCAAAATCAAGCGATTACACACAGCAAATATGAATGAACCCTTTATTCATTCCCAAAAAGTCAAAAATTCTCAAATACACTGGGATCACTGAACCCTGCTTTCAAGTAACAACAATGACAATATGGTATTTTAAAGCCATCAATTCATTTAATTCATCTGAGTTTGACACAGCTTTAAGCAAAATTTCAAAGCAAACATTCAAGCAAAATTTAAAATATAAAATAACATGTGTATGTTAAATTTGAGCACAACTCCTGCTCACAAAATTATCCAAGTATTTGCCCTAAACTTGGGGCTCTTTAAATTTTGATTAAATAAATCCTTTTTCACAACCAAATGTCAAGTTTCAGATGAATTTCTCTTCTTCAGATGTTTAGTACTCCTCCCCTTCTTCTTCAGCCTCGCCTTCCACAGAATCCACACCAACCTCTTCATAATCCTTCTCCAAAGCAGCAAGATCCTCACGGGCTTCTGAGAACTCGCCTTCTTCCATACCCTCACCTACATACCAGTGGACGAAAGCACGTTTGGCATACATCAAGTCAAACTTGTGATCCAGACGAGCCCAGGCTTCTGCAATAGCTGTGGTGTTGCTCAACATGCAGACTGCGCGTTGTACTTTGGCCAGATCACCACCAGGCACAACAGTAGGTGGTTGGTAGTTGATGCCTACCTTGAAGCCAGTCGGACACCAATCCACAAACTGAATGGTACGCTTGGTCTTGATGGTAGCGATAGCTGCATTGACATCTTTGGGGACAACATCACCGCGGTACAACATACAGCAGGCCATGTATTTACCATGACGAGGATCACATTTGACCATCTGGTTTGCTGGCTCGAAGCATGCATTGGTAATTTCAGCCACGCTCAATTGTTCATGGTAGGCCTTCTCAGCAGAAATGACAGGTGCGTATGTAACCAGTGGGAAATGGATACGAGGGTAAGGTACCAAATTGGTCTGGAACTCGGTGAGATCTACATTCAGTGCACCATCAAATCTCAATGAAGCTGTGATTGATGATACAATTTGACCAATCAAACGGTTGAGATTAGTGTAAGTGGGCCTCTCAATATCTAGATTGCGGCGACAGATGTCATAGATGGCTTCATTATCAACCATAAATGCGCAGTCGGAGTGTTCCAATGTGGTATGCGTTGTCAGGATTGAGTTGTATGGCTCGACTACTGCAGTTGATACTTGTGGTGCAGGATAAATGGCAAACTCAAGTTTGGACTTTTTGCCATAATCAACAGAAAGACGCTCCATCAGTAGAGAGGCAAACCCTGAGCCGGTGCCACCACCAAAACTGTGGAAGATCAGGAACCCTTGAAGACCTGTGCATTGATCAGCCTGAAATGATAAAAAATGGAAAAACTATGTTAATTCAACTGTCATTAGTTTTATGATTGTCTAAAAAAGGAACATAATGTAAGGGGGTAAATGGTAAATCTTGCCCAGATCCCCTGACCAATCCCAAACCAGTTATTAAATAAAATCCAGTTATTTAATTTTAATCCAGGCCACCTTTTTGATCAGCTGATGATGCACTAAAAGCGTGGCCAGTCCTACCTGGGCTAGGCCATGTTTTTGATCAGCTGATGATGCACTAAAAGCGTAGCCTAGCCCTAGTCTAGGCCACGTTTTTGATCAGCTGACGATGTACTAAAAGCGTGGCCTAGCCCTAGTCTAGGCCACGTTTTTGATCAGCTGATGATGCACTAAAACATCGGTAACAGATATCGTATAGGCAAAGTGACAGATATAAAACACCAGCATATCGTATCAGTAAGGAAATGAGCCATCGGTTCAACCTTACATGCAGCAAGGCTGTGGTGCTGCAGGACCAATTCTGACTGGTTTGGTGCTAACCAAGGAAGTTTTCGGGGGGAACAGGCTTTCCCCGCCATCGTGTGTCGCTCATGGAGCAGAGTTATTGTACCTCCGGATATATTCGGAATTTGACCCGATATCCAGGCAGATCACGTAAATCTTCACCTGATATATAGCATATACAGCGTGTTTCACGCGCAAACCGTGTCTGCGTTTCATGGAGCGTGCATTGCGACTTAAAGTACGCCAATTTTCCCGCTAATCCGTTGCGAAGACTCTCTGAAGTGTTGCACGCGGAGCCGTAAAATGCCCGAGGTACAATAACTCGCCCTCCATGAGCGACAATCCAAGATGGCTGCCGTCCCATTGGATTTACACGGCGATGAAATCAAAATGGCGGAGAAAGCCTGTTCCCCCCTATAACTTCCTTGGTGCTACTGCACCCTGTGCAAGAGATATCATTTATGCAGTGCGTAGCCACAGGGATAATTACATCATTTACATGGACATGGTACATTATGCCCTCAAATTTGGTTTGGGTAGTGACGTCACTTGCCTCTGGTAAATTTGGAAAGCCACCCATCCAAATACCAATTTTTAAGAAAAATTGACACGGATCCATAACACGAAATCTTCTACACTATTATTGTTTCAAATAAATTTCGGACATGAGCATGATTTCTGAACGCAGCCACCGCGTAAACAACAAGTTGTGACAAGAACGGGACACCGGGATAGTACTCAACACCGTTTCCAATCAATAATCCACAGTGCCGCGACATCGCGCCTGCCTGGAAAGCGTTGGGTACTCAAGTAAACTGCACACGCAATTGTGTTACGCAAGGCTAAAAAAATTCGTGTCCGAGAATTATTTGAAATAACAATAGTAATTTTTGAGCCAAATTTAATCAAAAATCCCATTTTTTCTGTCCAAATTTGCTCTATTTTGGCAAAATTTCTATCATTTTGAGAAGAAATATCTAAATTTGGGGCATTTGGCACAAATTTCTGAAAATTTTGAAAAGAAAACCCATCAAAAAAGCTTATTTTGCAAAGAAAAAGGACTGATTCCATGGAAAACCAGAAAGCCTGATTTTGTACCCGAATTTGCGGCATGTCCCCATAACCCGGGGGGGGGAGGGTACTTAGTACGAAAGTGATTACGGGGATGTGCCGCAAACTTGGGTAGCATAATCATGCTCTCCGGTATGCCAATGGGTCCTTTTTCTTCGCAAAATGTGGTATTTTGATGGGTCTGTTTTTCAAAATGTTCAAAAATTTGCGCAATTTTGGATTCTTTTCTAAATTTCAAACAAAAATCAGGAAATTCATGCCAAATTATCGTAAATTTTCATATAAACACATAAATATACGGCGGTATTTTAATAAAATGGTACACAAAATGCTTGGAAAACCCTTTGTTTGCTTGTCACTTTGTCAAAACCACTAAAAAAATTAGTTTAGGGTCCACCAAAACGAAAATTTTCCCCCAAGAGTAATAAAGTTAATGTTTAATATTCTTGAAGAAAATAATCAATAGCATCCACTACTAATTCCTTTAAAATGAAATGCAAACAGATATTGTCTTAAAATCATGCAAAATAGACACATGTACACAAGGTTACAATTTTCTTTCAATTTAATCACAAGTTTAATTCACATGATAATGGTAATTGTTGGACCAAATGGTAAATGGACCAAATGGTAATCAAATTATTGTTGGACCAAATGGTAATTGGACTAAATACCAAATGGTAATCAAATTATTGTTGGACCAAATGGTAATTGGCCTAAATGATATTGGACCAAATGGAAATAAAAATATTATTGGACCAAGTGATAATTGGACTAAATGGTAATGGACTAAATGATAATTAAAATTTTATTGGACCAAATGGGAATGGACTAAATGAGTTTTGGACCACCAGGCTATTGGACTAACAACTATTATTGTTTCAAATAAATTTCGGACATGAACATGATTTCTGAACACAGCCACCGCGTATACACAAGTTGTGATAAGAACAGAGTACGCAGCACCGTTTCCAATCAGTAATCCACAGTGTCGCGACATCGCGCGTGCCTGAAAAGTGTTGTGTACTCGCGTAAAATGCACACGCAATGGTGTTACGCAAGGCTCAAAATTTTCGTGTTCGAGAATTATTTGAAACAACAATAGTTGTACTAAATGGGTTTGGTTTGGACTAAGTGGTATCGGACTAAATGGGTTTGGACCAAGTGGCGACACCCCCTTCAAATTTTCCAGCAGCACACCCCAACCAAAACCAAACTTGAGTACCCCCCCCCCCCCCCATAAACCCTTTTGTATTTTTGTATTGTACTAAGTAGCCTCCCCCTTCCCGGGCATTAATTATGCTGTAAAACAACAAAAATTTACATCAGTAGAAGTCACCCATTCAAATAACAAATTTTACAAAGAACTGAAGGGAATCTCATTGACATACCTGTCAAAATTGCAAAAATGTTATAGTGCAAATGGCTTTTGTAAATCAGGCCTTGTATTTTGATAATTGCTGATGAGTGACGAATCTTTCACTTTTCACTCGTCAGTTAAGCTGTAGGCGAGTGACTTTATTACTACACCTAATGTAGGCGAGTAATTAGAAAGCTCTCAGGAGCTTCATGTTAGGTGAATAATGGCGAGTGATCATTCTCACTTGCTTCGAAAGACAATGCCTGTATATTGAAAAATATTATGACAAATTATGTCTGAGCCCTAAGTTATGATTCAACCATAGATTTAAAGCGGAGATACCAGACATGTCCGCCATTTTTATCCGGCATGGAGACAAAATTGGGGGTATTCGGGTTTGACCGACAGCTTGCCGATGAGGCATAGCACCATGTCATAATGCGCGAATATTGAAACACGCACACACGCTTTGCGTGCAGGTTGGCGTATCATTTGCGTAAATTATTATTTGCGCAGGTTGTCTCTACGCGTAACCAAGTCTCAGCTCTCGGAGTTGATTTTGCCGGGAACCGAATACCCCCAATTTGAGCTCCATGGCTGACGACGCCATTACACGGGCTGGTATACAAAGCCTGGTATCTCCCCTTTAAATCTATGGATTCAACAATTATATCTTACCAATTTCCTAATGCGATCCAGCACCAGGTCCACGATTTCTTTACCAATGGTGTAGTGGCCACGAGCATAGTTGTTAGCTGCATCTTCTTTACCAGTGATCAACTGTTCTGGATGGAACAACTGACGGTAAGTTCCTGTGCGAACCTCATCTACAAAGAAAATAAGAATAGGGAAAAAAACATTAAAAATTGAAATAAATAACCAAATTTTTGGTAGGTAAATAAATAATAAGAACAAATGTTGATGATCAAGCACGCAGCCCTGGTGGATGTGTGTTAAACAAGCCCGTGGTGGGGATAACGTAGGCTGACAAACGGCCCTGGTGGATGTGTGTTAAACAAGCCCGTGGTGGGGGTGCGGTGGGTTGCGTCGCACCCCAAAATTTTACAATGTACAAAAAAGGTCCACAGAAAGTCCCTAAATGTCCACAAAAAGAACACCCAAAGCACCAAATACGTAAATGTAGGTCGTTTTTTGATAAAATAATACTACACACAATGCTTGCAAAAGTGCTAAAAACTTTCATTTTCAGAGTGTTTTCTTAAACATTGCTAAAATATGTGTCAACCGTGAATTGGTGCAGATTTTTTGAAACTTATTTTCAAAATTTACATCACCATTGCAATTATACTTTTCTTGATTTCATTTGGGGCAGACATTGTTTCTAGAGAACACAAATCTTGAAAATAAAGAGCAAGGTTCAAAAATCAATCATAGCATACAGTATAGTTACCAGAGCTTAGCTATCAATGATGCAAAAGTACTCCCCCAAATTATTATAGGAAAGTTAATGCCAAATATGAATGAAAAAAGGTTACCAACAACTGTGTTGCAATTTTACTTACATTATATGCTTCTCAAACTTTTGATTTCCTTTTAATTTCTGACATATTGCCCAAAATATGTCAAATTTTTACCAAAATGTTGATTTTCTAAGCTGGTCTCAGAATTGAGTTTTTTAAACATTCAATAGGCATGCAATCCATTATCCTTACCAACAACGGTGGGCTCCAAGTCTACAAATACGGCTCTGGGAACATGCTTTCCAGCACCAGTTTCACTGAAGAAAGTGTTGAAAGAATCATCCCCTCCTCCAATGGTCTTGTCACTGGGCATCTGGCCATCAGGTTGGATACCGTGCTCCAGACAATACAACTCCCAACATGCATTTCCAATTTGCACTCCGGCTTGTCCAACGTGGATCGAGATACACTCACGCTGAAAGTCAAGAAGAAAAAAAGTCAAAATTCAAAATATAGGGGCCGCTTGCATTGAAATACCGTAAGCCTATTGACCGTATCAACAATATTATTTGTGATTTTCACACAGGTATGCCAGTGACAAAACATGTAAATGCCTGAAAATGGTGTAAAATGTCCAAAAATAGGCTGAAAATGAATAAAACAGTGTAAATTTTGACAACAGAAAAGCCTGAATTCAGGCAATTGACAACAGAAAAGCCTGAATTCAGGCAATTGCCTGAAAACTGGCATCCCCGTTCACACCATAAAGCCTGGCAGAGTGAGACGCTGAAAATTCTGAATCTGGGAATATTTTTCTTGTGTCAGTTTGTAAGCTACAGCTGCAAGCACAAGTACATTTCATTGGTTACAAAATTGTCTGTGCAAGCTTTTTTAAAACAGCAGACAAATCAAAATGGCTACAAGCACCAATCACAATATTCTCCTTTTAAATTCCTTTGGCATTGCTTGGGGGGGTACGTGGTACAAAAGTCATTACAGGGATGTGCCGCAAACTGGGTAGCAACATCAGGCTGTCTGGTATGCCAATGATGGGTCCTTTTTCTTTGCAACATGTGGTATATTAAGGGGTCTGTCTTTCAAAATTTTCCAAAATGGCGCAAACTTTTGACTTTTTCGCCAAATTAGGGTAAATTTTTGGAGAAAATTTCAATTTCCGTATAAATGCGACTCAAAATTTGGGTAATTTGGTATATCATAGATGGGTCCCTTTTTCTTGAAAATTGATATTTCAAATTTCCAAGCGGCACACCCCTACCAAAACCAAACTCGGATGCAACTTCAGTTGGTTAAGCTACATGTGTCATTGCTGATTATTGCATCAGGCATGAGATTGTATTTTCCTGAAAAAAGCTGGAAACACTGGAAAAGCGCGTAAAATTGGTAAAAATGTCTCAAAACAGGCTGAAAATATATAAAATTGCGGAAATGTTGACATCAAAAAAAGCTGGAACCAGCTGAAAAGCTGGAAAATCTCATGCCTGTTGCATGGATTCTAATGCATTGTGGGAATGAAAAGGGTTCCAAATTTGCTGAAATGTGAGCCCTTTTCATTCCCACAATGCATCAGAATCCAATAATCAAAGACAAAGTCAATGGATCTGCAATAGACCTTAAAATCCATTCTGAAATCTCCGGAACATTGATCACATGGCCATTTTTTCAACCAATCACGTACAAGCTCAATCATCATTGCGATTGGTATGCACGGTTTTGTCAACAAAATTTTCTGAAATTTCTCTCGCATTTCAGTGCCAGTGGACAGTGACAGTGCAATAAAAGTGAAAAATAAATAGAACCAGACCCATACATTATTTAAATTCAAGGAATTTATAAAGGGGAACAGGTTTTCTCCGCCATTTTGATTTCATCACCGTGTAAATCCTATGGGACGGCAGCCATCTTGGATTGTCGCTCATGGAGGGTGAGTTATTGTACCTCAAGCATTTTACGGCTCCGCGTGCAACACTTCGAGAGTCTTCGCAACGGATAAGCGGGAAAATTGGCGTACTTTAATCAGAGCAAGTCGCAATGCACGCTACATGAAACGCAGACACGGTTTGTGCGTGAGACAAAATGCACATGCTGTATATGCGTCAGGTGAAGATTTACGCAATCTGACTGGATATCGGGTCAAATTCCGAATATATCCGGAGGTACAATAACTCTGCTTCATGAGCGACACAAGATGGAGGAGAAAAACAGTTCCCCCCTATAACTTCCTACACTAATTCTGGACAACTTTTAGCTGATGCCCGTCCATACGCTCACCGACACAGAGTGAACTTTCCATTTGAAATCAACTAATTTCAAGCAACATCAGGGCGATCACACTAAACATGCATTAGTGACTCGCAGTGCTCGATTTTAAGGGGTTTTACTTGCACAAATGCAAGTAAAATTTGTTCTGTGCAAGTGAAATTTTGCCAGTGTACCATTGAGTGCAAGTAAAATTACAAGCATTTTTAGCTATTTTTGAAGAAAATTTTCATCTGTGCAAGTAACTTCAAATGTCAAAATTGAGCACTGGTGACTCGTTAAAGTCATCTGAAACAAACCTTTTCATTCAGGGCGGAACCAAATCGCACCATGCGGGAGCAACAAACCAATCAAATTGATCATCAAGTCACGCAGCAACAGAACTGTCAAATCATGCGAGCTCACGAGTATTGCGTGAGTTGCGTTCGAACCATAGATTTACAGGGGAGATAGGCCAGGGAGAAGGCACAAAATTGGGGGTATGCGGGTTTTTGCGGATAGCTTGCCGATGATGCATCGGGCCATCGCACCTTGTCATCATAATGTGCGAATATTGAAACACACTAAAGCTGGTTTCAGACTATAGTTGTTGGATTTAATTCGTGAACGCGTGTTTATAGCAAGTACGCAGTGGTCCCTGACGCGAGCGTATATTTTTCAAGGTTGTTTAGTTCGCGTGTACGCACAAGGCTCTGAGTACGCGTTCACGAATTAAATCCAACAACAATAGCCTGTCGTGCTGTCGCACGACCATGCGACAGGCAAAAATTTAAAGTGCGCAAACTCGACCTTGTCGCATCAGAACATGTTTGCGGCAAGCACGACAAGCCGATATATCGATTACCCTGTCGTGATGGTCGCAACGACACGGTATTTTGAGTTGGAAAAAATTCAACTTTTCTTGCGACAGACCATTGCGGCAATATGCAAATGTGTCGTGCTACAGTACGACAACTCAAAATTGCAAATGTTTGATCGTGTGCCGCAACGACAGCTATAGTTGTTGGATTTAATTCGTGAACGCGTACTCAGTCTCAGAGCTTTTGTGCGTACACGCGAACTAAACAACCTTGAAAATATACTCTCGCGTTAGGGATCACTGCGTACTTGCTATAAACACGTGTTCACGAATTAAATTCAACAACAATACTCTGAAACCACCATTTTATATGGCTCTATAGATAGTTGTTGGATTTAATTCATGAACGTGTACTCAGTCTCAGAGCAATGCAGAGCCTTGAGCGTACACGCGAACTAAACAACGGCAACCTTGATTCTTGAAAATATACGCTCACGTCAGGGACCAACGCGTACTTGCTATAAACATGCGTTTACGAAATCCACACAACTATAAATTTTCGTGTCCAAGAATTATTTGAAACAACAAAGAGTCACTTTTTCTGTCGGCAATTGCCGGAAAGTGTAAAATCAGCTTTGGAAATTCTCGGAAAGACGTGTTTTGAAAATCAAAAGCCAAGGTCTAGCCTTTTGGCACTGTTTTTTTTGGTCGATGACGATGTAAGTAAGACAGTCAAGATTTCCTGAAATGTCTAATGACTGAAAAAGATCACCCTTCCTATTCTACAACTACATACAAAGGACACAATTTTCTGAAAAAAAGATAATATTTTCAGAAATGACGTACGTCCCTGATGCCTAGCCCTAGCCTAGGCCTACCCTCTAGGGCTAGGCCATATGTTGGCCATCATCGTTCAGTCATATTAATGCAGTCATGTTGGCAGTCACTCATCATGCTCATCATGCATGCATGATTTTTCAGAAATTTTGTTTCACATGCATGACATGTTCACAAAACATGACCATTTACACGTTTCACAAACACTCTCGCCGAGTCAAGAAGTCATTGAAAATGTTACAATATCGTTTACTCACCATTTTGGTTGATTTACGTCACTTTTAATCGTCAAGAAACGTCAAAAGTTGGGCAATGCTGTTGACACACTTTTCAATGGCAGTGGCAAACAGACGAATAACGAATTTTCAAATGATTCGACCTTTTTATACTAGTTTGGGCCCATGTACTCAACAACCAATCATCGATAACCATTTGTTCTTGGGCGCGAAAATGATAAGCCAATCAGGAATGATGGGGTTTTTTTCGCGTACAGTGATATACGCAATACGCAGTACGCACCTAACGCGAGGCGCGAACTTTAAAAGCGGTACGGTGACGAAATAGGGCCAATTTTACAAATTTTAACAGGCTTGTAATCATAGAAATATAAATATAAAGTAGATCCAACGGACAAGGTGACAAAACACATCAAGGATCAAATTTGATACAGAAGGTTACTTAGATAGAGTACAATTAAATGATTAAAGAAGTAAGCCAACTCAATGTGGGGAGGATAATAACATAAGCCTAATGTGTACAAAAAATTAAAAAAAATAACGAAGAGAGAAAAAAAAATTATCAATAACTTTGAAGGCCTAGTATATGCACAAACAAAAATATATCAAACTTACCAAACAGCAATTAACAAGAAACGGATAATCCACAAAAAAGACGATAAAATAGACGGACTTACAAGCTTTCGGAAAGTATACTTTCCTTCATCTGGTTCACAGGAACATAGGCGGCGGACCCGGGGGGGGGGGGGCAGGGGGGACACGTCCCCCCCCCCTAAATTTCACGAGGAGGGGACGGACCCCCTCAAAAAATAAAGAAGAAGGAAAGAAAAGTAAAGGAAATTTAAATTTTTCCTTTGTTTTGATAACATAAACGTTAAAAATCAAAAAAAAATTGCGCGCTTCGCGCGAATTTTCAGATATTTTGTCAATTTTTAGTAAAAATTTGTCATTTTTGCGCAAATTGCAAGATTTTTTATATAATTTTCAGCTAAAATTAGCCGATTTAGCAGATTTTTTTGCGCGCGCTATGCGCGCATTACAAAAAAATCATAATTTTCCTCCGACCATTTGTACTCAAAGTCCCCCCCCCCTAAAGTGTTTACCTTCCGCCGCCACTGCACAGGAACATATAAACAAGAAAAATGAACTGTAAATAAAACTACAAGAACATTATCAAAATATATTTCCACAAATACTAAAATACATAACTTATCTTACTGAATCCAGGATTCAGTAAGATAACTGAGTTATGTATTTTAGTATCAGTAAGAAAACCTTTCAAGAGTTTTTCATTAAAAGCTACATCCCTATCAGGCGTCCACTATTATAGGGGACGCACACTATAGGGGACGCTCATTAACTTGTGCTTATAATCCTCTTGACGAGCACAAAATTACGTGAGAAACAGCCAGAAACAAGCCATTGTGGTCAGAGATTTTTCCGGAATAGACCAAGAACGAAAGATATTTTTCAAATGGGGATCATCCATAAATTATTACCGGCCAGGGGCAGGGGGTACTCAAATTTGGTTTGGATAGGGTTGAAAAGTCACCCATCCAAACAATTTTCAAGAGTTTTAAGGGACCCGAATTTTGAGTCACATTTAATCAAAAACCACATTTTTTCTGCCCAAATTTGCACTCCCATATATTGGTGCACGCGTCATGCTCCTATCGATAGACCCCTTTTTATCACTGAATGACCCCCCTTTTCACTGAGCTGTCACCCAATGACCCCCTTTTATTTTGAAAGTCAGCCTTTTTTTATGGTGACTCTCATCCATTGCCCTGATTTTTCTAGAACCTACACCGAATCATGCGATTTCGTAAATTTTTGTCAAAATTAGCCTTATTTTATTCAAAAACTGACACCGAATGAACCTGTTATTCCTTCTTGTCAACAAATCGCTCGAAATAACCCAGTGTTTTTTACCCTCTAAACTGAATGACCCCCTTTTTTTCAATGTATTTCTCACATATTGCCCCT
>JXSR01S003535.1:7753-24386 GCA_000969725.1 Ophiothrix spiculata
TTTCACAGTCACAAAATAAATGAACAAGGGTCTCCTCTGAATTATTACAGAAGTGGCAAAGAGGAGAATCAATTCTACCAATCTTGTTGAGAAATAATATGATATATAGTTGAATGTTTAATGACAACTTCCAAGGTCGATATTTTATAGGGTCTTCGGTAGATGAAAATAATCTGCTTGATTGCATAATTACTTAGACGAAGGTTTGACATTTTGCGTATAAGACATGTCTAAAATCAAATCCTCTATCCTTTAACAATAATAAACATCACAATTATCTAAAATATTTTTACCGTCATCTTTGTTACAAAGAAGTATGTGATGCTTGGTGTGTATAAGATAAAAATACCTTGAGGTCAAAAATAACATTGTTTAAACAACTACTTATTTTCCGTGTCTAGTTATTCATCCTGTAGCTATTCTAATTTAAATGTTATAAGTCTGTGCTACATGAGTGTTTACATGATATACTTTTTATAACGTCCATGGCCGATATTTTATATTTTAACTGATAGGAAAACAAGTGAGGACACTTTATCATGTTAATGCCTTCTACTCCTTGAGAATATCGTACTAGGACACCTCATGTTCGCTGCATGACTTAACTTGCTTACACATAACGAACTTCATATATCACAATTTTGACAGATTTATTAAACAGTAGTGTATAATATATACTACATATAATTTACACATTGTGAATTCACTCCCAACACCTTTAGAAAGATGTTAAAATTATTATCATGGTAACTGTTTTGGTCAAAGTTTTTTGTGTTACGAATTTTCTGATCTTCCTCAAATCTCACCAGTTTATTGTTAACTAAAACTCCAACTAAAAGCCTGCTTTTTTATTATCTGAACCAACAATTTGTTAACAAAAACGTGAACTACAGAAATGAACTCGATAACTGTTCAAAACGTTTGCCTTGCACTCCCATTCCCACCTTATTTTATACACAACAGCAGAAAAATAAATAAATGATTTTTGTTTTTATACTTGCTAGCTGCTTAGGTCAATGAATAACGATTTGATTGTCAAATTATTTACACCAAGAAATTAAAATTGCATTTCAATGAGGCAGACTTATAAGGGTCGGTTCTATAGTTACTTCTTCCCATAGAATATTCTATGCCAATTTTTTCTCAATATTTATTCGTTATTCAATAAAACCTAACGCATATCTATGTAATAACGACTATTGCATGATTGAATATTCGACAAGGTGGCGAATATAAAAGTATTCTACACGATATAATGAAATCCCCGTTCTAGTCCCAAGGTGCATTAGGGTATAAGGGGAAATAATTTAAACACGGGTAATTGTTGCATAGAATATTCTGTCTGCAAAAAAACTTTTTAACCAACCCTAATAGTTTACGCAACGTTAATCGAGATTATCACAATTTCAATTACTTTAATTAGAAAGTACGAGATCATACTAAACAGAAATCCTGACAAAGGCAATTTCATAATTACAAAGTTCGCAAATTAATCTAAAGTCAAAAGTGGTATTATAAACAAACAAACAAACAAACGAGAGTTATTACCGATTAAGCCACAGATATCATGAATATTACCCTTGCAGATGACTTTCCAATTCCAATAGCTATCTCATTTGAACATGTTTACTATAAGGTAGTATAAACAGTTTACGGTTAAGTCTCCCTTCTGATGATTTTCAATGAAGTACTTGCACAGAACCATTTATCACAAAATCAACAAGTTTGTCAACGTAGCAGATTTTAATCGATCGGAATAGCTCATTTAGTTGTCTTCCGAATACTACACGCATAGACAATTAAGAGATGGGGATAGAGTTTCGACATTTTATGGAAATTAAGACGGAAATTAAGACACGCGACGATTATGACGTCCAAGATTGGAAGTGTATGCTTGACCTGAAAAACCTTCTCCGAAAGAAACCTTTCAATAATGAGCATGTACGTAACGTCATTCTTTTAGAAAATATTATGACTGTTTAAGATTGCAATGTTTCGACTGTTCAGAAAAGTGTCAATCAAAATTATTATTTGCTATAAATCATGAACATTTACTAGCTATCAGGGCAGCCTTGAGATCCTTGAGAAATTACATATCCATTACAACGCCATATTTTTCATTTGTTTATTTAAAAATGGCGATTTTTCCTTATTGGAATTTTCAATTTACACGTAAATTAAATATAAAAGGAGTGTACATGTAGATATTTTTTTAAAAATGAGTTTAAACGGAATGAACTCGGAGTAGATGCCGTTCTCGCCCGGTGTGGCAGGCAAAACAGCGCAACTTAATAATATTTTCATCTAAAACCAACACAACATATTTATGAAATATTATTTGTAATAAAAAAAAAATTATCAAGCCTACAAAATGTCAAAACTTAAAAGGCTTGAACTTTTTCGAAGTTGTATCTTGACGCCATTTTGAGCTTGTTTATTACAAAGAAATCAGTGATGCTTGGTGTATGTTAGATAAGCATGCCTTAAGGTTAGAAAAAACATTTCTTAAAAAGTACTTCCTATCTCTAGTCATCTTCCCTGCAGCTATTTCAATTTAAATTGTATAAGTCTGCGTTACATGAATGTTTGTATGATTAACAGTTGAATGTTTTATGATAACGTCCAAGGTTAATATTTTATAGGGTTTTCACTAAATGAAAATGATCTGGCTTGCTTGTATAGCTACTTAAGTGATGGTTTGAAATTTTGCGTATAAGACATGTCTAAAATCAGATCCTCTATCCTCTAACAAAAATAAATAAAACGTTAATCTTAAGTGTTTTTACCATCATCTTTGTATGTAAGACGTATGTGATGCTTAGTGTAAAGTAGATGAAAATGCCTTAAGGTTATAAATAACATTCTTAAAAAAATACTTATTTTCCATGTCTAGTTAATTACCTACAAATAATCGAATTCAAATTTTATTAAGTCCGGGTTACATGGTTGTTTACATGATATACAGTTCAATGTTTTATAACAACGTCCAAGGTCGATATTTTCTATTTTAACTGATAAGAAAAAACTGTGAAAATTAAGGATATTTTATCACGTTAATAGCTTCTGATTTTTGAGAATATCGTCCAAGGTTATTTCAAGTTCACTGCATGATTTTACCTGCTTACACATGGCGTTATTGAAGTTCAATGTCACGTAACTTTAAGTTAGAAAATAATTTAAGAATATTTTTTCTATATTTATAAACTATAGTATTTTGTTCTTGTATGGTGAAAATTTCATGTCAAACAAAGCTTGCATTGCAAAGTTATTGTCATTTGCGCAAAAAGGGTCAACATCAGGTTTGTCCACGGGGCAAGTTTACATGGGTGCACACAATGAGCATTGGTTATAATACATGTCTTAATTAGATGATTGGTTTTGCGTTACTGATTAGATTAAAGAAAGTGATGAAGGAACTTGCATCGATAACTCATCTTAGCATGAGTTCTGCATTTACAGCAGCAATATTTGCTGCAGATCTCTCTTATCTGTTCAAAATCCTGCTAGTTTCTTCATCCATGTTCAAAATAGTGCCAAAGGTCGGGGTCCTCTGTTATAACTCTAAAAAATAGTCTTTGTAGATACGTACATTAGGAAAGTCATTCCTAATGCACGTGTACCATCTACATAGACTATTTACAAAGTTAGCTTAGCCGGCCGCGTAGCTACCAGTTCTAAAAAAAACTTTCAGCAATAATGTTCTCTCGCGACTTGTGTGAACTTCCTCCTCTTACCGCCTTACAAACCAACGTTATAATTGAAAACGACCATATTGCCTTTGCTAATTTGAACTTCGTGCCCAATAAATTCTTTAAATTATTATGGAAGTACACCATACTTATGTTTTTGTGATGTATGCATGGATGTGATTATAGTACTCTCAGTCAATGATATACACATTTAATACGATGATGATAAGCATTAACGTCATAAAGAAATAAAAACTATGCTGATTTTACATGTAGAACTATTTATGATTCTAGTGAACATTAAAGTATTCCCAGCCGTGGACAAAGTGGAGTTCAGCGTTTTTTTGCATGAATGTCAATAACTTTGCAATGCAAGATTTGTTTGACATGAAATATTCACCAAACATGGACAAGGTACTATATTTTATGAATATATAAACATAATTCTCGAATTATTTTCCAATATCAAGTTACATGACAATGAACTTCAATAATGCTTTTATTGGTCCACCCTGTAGAACATGTTTTTATCAAGGGGTGTTAACTACAGATTACTTATAATGTACTTCGTTAGAGACGACAAAGGCTGTTTTCATGATCTGTGCAAGATGCACTTCCACGAGAAGAAGGTATGTCTTTAGAATGCATCAAATTTGTATGATTAACGTTTAAGTATTTGTGACGAGTAGCCCCTTACACTAATTATTATGAATTTTGAAAACAACTAACTTCTAATATTAATTTGCTCAATGACACAACATTAACGTTGGTTTTCAAATGCAAATGCTCTATCTTCTGACGTATAACAAGTCTGAATAATGAAACAAGACTTTTCCTCGTTAATCCCGGGAGAAAATCTTAGCATTGACATCACAAATCGTTACATCATACGTTAGATATTCTTGGACACAGAATCATGACCTGAAGTGACGGAACCTTGAACATCCTATACATTTATGTATATCAGTATTTAGACAAGTTGTCATACTATGCATATTTTAAGGGTTGTTTTGGATAAAGTTTCAGTCAGCTGCAGTCAAGAATAACATCCTCCTGTAATCTGAACGTCTGTAAGGATGTAGATGTAAATACTTGATGGTTTATAACTATACAGTATTGGTCTGTATAAATCTTGTATAATGGACACAATAATCAATATCAGTCTCCGCGATCGTAATCTAATGATGATCATTAGCTTCCAAAACAAAATTAAGCTTTAGAGGTTTTATAATATAACAGCAATATTCAGAAATGAGCAGTGGCATAACCAACGGGGTTTGGGGCTCCCGTCCCCGAAAAAATATCTGCTACCACTCCACCCCAAAATGAAATCAAGAAAAAAAAAAGGTTTTGCAATATGTAGTACCATACTGGGGATTAATACTGGGGATTTATAGTGCGCTTTGCCTCCCAGTTTTGTAATTCCACTCGGCCTCTGCACACTTTACAGGTGTTCGCTGACCACTGTGGCCCAAATAAGCTCCATTCCACACCAAGCATCATTTCAGGTTCTGCGGCAACCTCTAGGGGCACTGAACCTATATCAGCCCGCATACGCGCCATTGCTGCCCGGATCAGCTCCCTGAGTTTTGTACGGGTTTCCACGAGACAATTAGCTGTTAGTTCCTTGTCCAAGGGAATTTCAAGCCCACTCAAATTTTTGGGTTCGAACTCGGGACCTTACCGATTGAGCTAACTTGACTGACTAGTACAATATTGATATTCGTGTTCTAAATTTGGCCCGTTTATGTGTGTATTAATTTTTTCAAAAAGAAATAAGAATCTGCGCTAAATTGTTGCAATATTTAAGAAAAACTCTCAAAGTTTGCTTCAAAAAGCAATAAGATGTCACCATTTTTTTTTTTTTTTAACGAATTAAAGAACAATTTTTGGTAATTCGCTACATTGAAAAAATGGGTTTACTTCTTTTTGTCTGCAAAGATCCCTTTTGCAACATTCCTGCCATATATCTGGTTACACCATTGAAGCCGAGGCATTTGTCTTTAGACAACGGCATGGATAGCCTACAATTTGAATAGTATTCCGTATTGTAAGGATTGTGCGACAGAGATTATAATATTTTTTCCTCAATCAGCAACAAATTTCAAAAAACCTAAACAAAAACGACAACGCACAAGAATAAACCTACTGATCATGACGTCTTTATTAAATTACAGTACGGCAAGTTAAGGACAGTGAAATGTGTGATATTTATATTTAAGCAGAAAATCAGGTTCCAAGGCACGTTTATCGTGCTTTCAGTGAACTAAAACTGACATGTTTACGTAACGGTTCACGCCTACGCGCAATACCATATAGGGCATATGTATATTTCATTATGTCGCCCTCTCAGCAAATAGTTTTCGATTCATGCAACGATTGCCTATTGTGAATGTTTCATGATGTCGCCCCCTCTCATAATGGTCATGATCATAGATATATCTGATCGAGGTCGTAAATTCTTAAGCTAAAGAAATGATATGCATCGCTTATGATCTATGAATGGTTTGCTAATTTTCAATAGAACTCACGTACGTATTGAACGAATAGCCACGTAAAAAGACTCACTTCAAACGGTTATTTCAACATGTGTTGCTGCTATTCACGTATTATTGATCGTTCACGTTCAGGGTATCGGCTTTCGCAAGCAGATGTGTAGAACTAAAAACTTTGACACAGAAGTCAATGCAAAATCAGAAAATCCCTACTTACGGGTTTGTAAGTGCGAAGTTTGCAACCCATAATCTTTACAACCAAACGCAATAAAACCTCGATAAGTGCTGGATATGTATGCCTGTACATTATTCTTACATGTGTTCATCTGATTTTGATATAGCTTTTATTTAAAACAATAGGGGACATCGATTAAGTGATTAGTATTCACGTAAAAGTGTACGTGAAATTCTGCAATACACGGTGTGCTGTACTGTTCAAGCAGGTAATGGTTGGCTGAATTTCAATAGAACTCACGTTTACGTTCGCGTTCGCGTTCTGGATGATCGCAAACTCTCCACTATTCGAATGTCAACGTACTGGTAATGTCTTGTTTTATTCATATATTTTTGTAACGCAGGTTGTCTTCTTATATTTATTGTGTTCATTCATGAATATGATATCGAATATATTTGAAATCTAAGTTTGTCAACTTGAAATGTTATATATTACCTCTCCAGTAGTTATGGTGTTCTTTGTAAAAACTGTAAGTAATTTTATGACACACGATGTTTAAGCATACCATAAAGGTTAATGTTGAGTTGAAACGTTATTTCTTGTTTCTCTATTGTAAGATTTAGTGATAATGGAATTGACAATGAAATGGTATATTCACAACGTGCTTTCATAAAGCCAAGTCTATAACTATTAAATCGTCAATATAAAATCGACACACAATTTGATACCGTGAACCTTTCAAAATCAAGGGCAGGGACAAAGCCTAAAATGACATTCGTAAAGGCTACAACGTCATTCTCAGTCATGTCTCTAAGTGCATACTTTGGCAAGCTGTTCCAGACATGAACTGCTGTGTAGATGAAAGTACAGCCAGTGACTGTGTGCTGCCACCTGATCTCTGGTGAAGTGACGTGATTTTAAAATTTGATTATTTTGCTTACACTCTGCTTGAAATTTTAATTTTCCGTGTAGTGATTTGTGAAGGCATAATTACGGGACGCCTTAACTGCGTCTCACGATTCCGGTATCAATGAGAAGAGGACATTTTATTCTACGGTATACTATATTACCAAACAGTTGAAATTCAGGCGTGTCAATTTTTCAAAATCACATAGTGGTAACTGCCACACCCTCGGGAACACGTGTTACAAAAAGCCTGGGGATCAGGAAAACGAGGATTAATGCACCGATATAGCGAAATTGAGAAAGAGTTACACTTTGTTTGTAAGATTGCACTTCACTAAAGTATATTTACATAAATAAATGATAAGTTATACAAAAATACTTATCATATCTCAATACTTTAAGAGAGGCAATGTTAAAGGTAAAATGTCTTCAAGTTTTTATACAGTTGAATATGGCCTTATTGTAATCTTAAGAAATGCTCATAAATTTTCCTCAGTACCGTATACAAGAGAGCGGTGAAATAAACATCTCAATATTTGGATAGCATATTTATAATGCGTCTAAATCCACAAAACTCTGAAACCCTGAAAAGCTAAATCAGTGAACCTTCGAATTTTCGATGCGTATAAATGGGAATATAGCTGTTGCCATTGATCGCTTTATATCGACTATGTCTGTTGATTTGTTGGTTTTGCTTAAAAGCTTGCCTCATGTACTACTTCATTGATATTCGTTAGTAAAGAATAGAAAACAAAACAAAATATGTTTATACAGGAATTCGCATCAAAATAGTACAACATAGAATAATCTAAACTTTTATTATAAAATCTTAAAAACTCAAAACTATTCTGGTGAACAATTGCTGACAGAGGTAACCGTAATGAATATTTTCCTTCAAAAAGATCGATTTTTAAGATTTTATTAAAGCACTTTAGATATAATGTGTTTCTTTTTTTCTGCATAATATAGTAGATACAGTAAGTGCAGTTTCTTCTGTGTATTTAAATTCCTGCAAGTATTTTTTAATGTTGCTGTTTATTGCGACGTCAAATGTGTTCGCTTTATTATTGATTTTATACTTGACCTTAATAACAGCGAAGTTTCCTGCCTGGTTTTTAACAAACGAATAAAGCCACTTGAATACATGCAAAACAGAAAGGTAAAGGATTATACAAGACAACCGTCACTGATAGGGTATGTACATCCTTGAGTAACTATTGCAACGCTGACACTTCTGATGATACCCTTCTTGGGTAGAAACATATTAGAACAAAACATTTTGATGAAATTTTTTTCCTAATGTTCCCGCAAAATATCCGATGGTTTTCAAACTTTAACTTGATATAATAGTGTCTAATACCTCACATAAAAAGCATTATACAATTTGATGCCATAATACGAAGAAAACCGACGAGCAAAACACGGTGAGGCTTTACTCTGAAACGTAACCAAAGTGATGCTTTACCAATGAAAATGATTTAAAAACTGAAGCTTTACTAAATCACATATGCCAAATGTGTGAAACGTATATGGGTTTTTTTTACATGAAATGGTGATGAACTCCTGACCTTAATAAATATACCATTAATTAATCAGCTAAGGTAAGAAAGGGAAAGATTTGGGGAGAATTGCTTGTTATTCAAACTGACCCGTGCATAACAAAAGCTCCCCCCCCCCCTTAAATGCCGTGATCCTACAAAGGGCCCTAAAGATTTGTTTCTCAAATAATAGTCAGTTTCGTTAAGCTTACTAATGGGTATTTGGCTATTTATATTTTTTTAAACGGCACCTGTGTCAATGTCAAACATGTTTTTTAATTGCCACATGTTTTAAGACTGCACACATTATTTTTAGAAATTATGTTCCTTCATGAATATGATATCGAATATATTTGAAATCTTAAGTTTGTCAACTTGAAATGTTATATATTACCTCTCCAGTAGTTATGGTGTTCTTTGTAAAAACTGTCAGTAATTTTATGCCGCACGATGTTTAAGCACACCATAAAAGTTAATGTTGTGTTGAAACGTTGTTTCTTGTTTCTATATTGTAAGATTTAGTAGTGATGGAATTGAGAATGAAATGGTATATTCACAACGTGCTTTTAAAAAGCCTAGTCTATAACTATTGAATTGTCAAAATAAAATCGACACATAATTTGATACCGTGAACTTTTCAAAATCAAACCTTGAGTGCAAGGACAGAGTCTTAAATACATGACATAAAATGCTTATACACCCTGCTCTTAAAGGGTACAACACCATTCTCAGTCATGTCTCCAAGTATATACTCTGGCAAGCTGTTTCAGACATGAATGTACGGCTGGTGGAAACCGTCCTGGAGACTGGTACTGCAAGAGCACGGGAAGGCATTTGCAGCCTCAGGATCAGGAAGACGAGGAATTAATGCACCAATATGTGAAAAGTTTGTTTCCAAAATGACATAAGATTGCATTTCACTAAATTATATTTACATAAATAAATGATAACCCAGATAGCACCACATTGTTGGCCAAACGTTGGCACAACGAAGCACGTTACGTTGGATCAACGCCAAATTTTGACGTTGGACCAATGTAATTTTGGCCGGGTAAACTACGTTGGCTCAACGTAATTTTGAAGACATTGGCCCTACATTGTCCCAAAGCTTATTTGACCTTGAACTTTTAGTCGTCTGTACAACGTTGGATCAACGTAAAAAGTCTGACGTTAGGCAAACATTAATGTAACATTTTTTTGATGTTTGTATACGATTAAACGTTGGGCCAACATTTTTATGACAATTTAATTTAATAAATTGACGTTGCGTTGGGCCAATATTGTCACCTCCTGATTGATTGATTTCTTGGAGGACACACAAGGCATGTCTCATTTGTCAAGACTTCAAACCAATGTCAAAGTCTCTTAGCAAGAGAACGAGCATAGCAATATTTGACAAAGCTAAACTACCAATATAGAAACAAAATGTACATTCGGTGGTGTTTTTTTGTAAATAACCAAAATTCATGACGTTGGTCCGACGTTGACCAAGCAACTGTTTTTCAACCACCTGCCAACCAAATTCTTTGACGTTGGCCCAACGTTTCTCAACGTCGTCATAACGTTGTCTTGTCAACCAATATGCGTATAAATGGGAATAGAGCTGTTGCCATTGATCGCTTTATATCGACTATGTCTGTTGATTTGTTGGTTTTGCTTAAAAGCTTGCCTATTGTACTGCTTCATTGATATTCGTTAGTAAAGAAAACAAAACAAAAATGATTTATACAGGAATTCGCAACAAAGTAGTACACACAGTAAAATTGTATTTTCTTTTATAAAATCTTAACAACTTTAAAAGGGTTTTCAGGTGTACAATTGCGGACAGAGCTAGAAAATTGTCTACAATAATTACATTTTCCTTCAAAAAGATCTATTTTTAAAGATTTTAATTAAAGCAATTTAGATTTTATTGACCTGTTTTATATAGAAAGCAGATAAATATATAATTAGTATCCTTCGATACGAGCTATTTTTTCCATGAAAATTATTCGTCGTCGTGACTCTCCACCAGAAGCTTTCAATCATGATTGAGAAGTTCCAAAATACATCTCAGCCCAAGTATCAAATGTTTTTTTCTAAACACATTTTTGGTCCGTGTGCCATGTTATGCATCTGATGTCTTCGTGGGCAACATCGTTCTTGATTACTGGGAAGTTGCAAACAAATCCGGAAACAAACATAACAAATAAAAAACGGTGCATTTTTGGGTAATTTTGATTGCTTTTTCATGCGACTTAAGGCTACAGTCCCTAAATGGGTGCATTTTTGTGTAATTTTGATTGCTTTTTCATGCGACTTAAGGCTACAGTCCCTAAATGGGTGCCGCTCGACTGAATGTCATCTTTACTGCAAGTTTTTACCTGCTTACACATATCAGAAAATCAGAATGTCAAAATTACGTCAATAGTCTACTTCGAATAATAGATACATTTTTTGCCGAAACCTCATAATGTTATGATGTTCGAACAATTCGACTGTTTTCAAATTTTGACAGATTGTAGGCTTGATACTTTTTATTGAATTACAAATAATATTTTATAAATATGTTGTGTTGATTTTGAATGATAATGTAACAAACCCGCGTTGTTTTGCCCGAAAAACCGGACGTGAATTACGACTCTGAGTTCGCCCTGTTTGAGCTGTGAATTGCCTGTTTTTAGTATCTACATTATCTACATTTTGTCTGATGTACGCATTCGCATAATTTACTTACAAATTGAGCATTCCAATAAGGTAAAAATTGCAATTTTTATGTAAACAAAAGAAATACGGCATTCTAATGTTTATGTTTCAGATTTTAGTTCACGATCTCAACGCTGCCTGCATAGCTCAGCGGTAGATCCCTCGCCTCGTAATGCATGACTAACCCCTGCCATAATCCATGGTTCGAGTTCCCGCAAATGCAGTGGAAACTTTTTATCTTTAATGATTAAAAAAGAGTTAGGATTCACATTTTCCTTAGCAGATTGATTCCCTTTAACCTCGTACTTTTACAGAATTTTGCAGGTACGTTAGTGTATTATTACAGATTCGCATGGTTGGTATCAAAATAATACTTTAATTTGACAATTATAACTTGCTTTACCAACAACACTGGATATTACAGCGTATTTCATTCCAATCCCAACCCTAACACCACTGATTCTAATGATATAAATACAAGAAATATCGTTTAAATAAATAAATAAATAAATAAAATAAATAAAATAAAGCATTATCTTCATTTACGGTTGAAGTAGATTATTGACAATGTATGAGTACGGACATTTGTTACTGTCGAAAGTGCTTTATTTGATTTTTTTCAAAATACTAGATATAAACCAAAAATAAACAGTTATCGTATCATCAAATAATTTTTTGGAGGGCTAACTCGAAATAGGTTAAATGTGTAACTCAAATTATATATCCTTTGTGAAAAGAAAAGTCGCAAGTCTTGAATATTGGATAGTATTACAAGGATTGTAATATGTTCGAATTTGATAAATGTAGATATTAAGTGTATTCACAAAAGCATGTCAACTTTATTTATCTTTATGTACTTTCAGCATATCAAATTGTGTTGAGACTATTACAGTTTGCTATGTGCATTGTGTTTGTAAACTTCGTCAGTGGAAAGGGCGAAGTGAATTCCATTTGAAATGATGATAGAGTGCGTTTTTGGTCGGGTTTCTTTCTTTGTCTTTCACCTATGTGATCCAGATTCTATCCCTGGTAGGACAAAGCTTTAAATTCAATTTGTATTTTGATTCTTTCACGTCATTGTAGGTTTTCTCCTAGCACTTTGGCTTCCTCCTGTATCTTAAATCAAAAATCATTTTTCAATAATCCACACACTATGGACACGTGCCTTGAATTTACTATATGTACGATTTCGATATACCTGGTGTTCTGACCAATGTCATAAATAAACATCAATGATGGATGATACAATTCCTGTCGTAGGCCATATGGGATATGGCCTAAATTACTGCCAGCTCAGGCGTAGGCCGTATGGGGTACGGCCTAACTAACACTATAGTATAACTAATTTCATGACCTCTTACCATCCAAAACACTATCACAGGCAATGTATACAGTTCATAAAGGTATATTATGATGATGTTTCATTGAATTATGTAGAATATTTCTATAGATAAATTTAATTTACTTGAGTAGTCACTTTAGAGGTAAAATGGCGTTAACTCGTGTTAATTTGCCTGATGGACGTGAGATCTCCTCGTTTGCGCTTTGTATGCTGCTGCTCCAGATTCAATTGCTGCTGCTGTGCTGTTCTTATGAAATTAGAAATTCGAACTCGGACGCAATATTTAGCTATGCTCAGTTTCAATGGCCCGTATATGTCGCGTCACATATGTTGTATTATAAAGAAATCAATTCATTGTCTCTGGTGATCACTTAAGTATAATGCTGCAGGCACAGCGTGACCAAGAAAAGGGTGAATTAGGGTTGTTTTTTAGGACAGAAGGATGAATCAGGTGAAACTGTTTGAATTTGTTTGGGGTATCAAAAGCAGCCACTTTCAAGAAATTGGTACTTTTTTAAAACGGTACCGGTAAAATCCCTATTTAGGGTGTGGATAGGGGAAAAGGGTATATTCTGGCTTATTTTGACTTCAGAAACAAATATCCATAAGGGGGTGTTTTGAAAAACTTTGGTCATGCTATGCCTGCAGCATTATACTTGAGGCAATTGAACACATTGTTGTTATTATAGAGTCCGATACACCGTCAGCCAGTAGTATGAAACCTAAACCAGTATCAAAACAACACGATGTAAATTAATTAAACATTATCGTGTATTTATATAACTGACATGGTTCTCAGTGTAAAGAAGAGTCCTTCAAGTTTAGTCATATTGTTTTTTTGCCTAAAATATTCTTAAATTTTGAGGCGCATTTGAATTAGGTTGAAATTTTACCCTCCGGTGTGCCAAAAATGTAAATGCGGGTATTTCACAATAGAGTATTATTTTGAAGATGTATGTTTGTTTTTAAATCAGTAGGTAAACATTTTATATTTTATTTCTCGATTCTATGCAGATTTCTTCCATTCAAAGATGTATTGACAGAACGACCCAGATTTTTTAATATCTTATTTTCAAAATGTGTTCAATTTGGCCTCAATTTCTTCCATCATTGATCTATCAACAGTATTATCAACTGAAAAGATGACCTTTGACCTTAGTTACAGCCAGAGGTCAAGTGACCTGTTTATGCATGGCAAACTACGATTATAACTCTCGTGTACAAACCTTTCGAATTTTAATTGCTTTAGAAATTATATTGAATTTTGTTGCTGGGTTAATCCTGTTGACCATTTGCCCAACCGTCTAGTTTTATTTTCCTTTAAGTTAATGTGTCTGTTTATTGCGACGTCAAATGTCTTCACTTTAT
This sequence comes from Ophiothrix spiculata, assembly GCA_000969725.1. NCBI lineage: Eukaryota > Metazoa > Echinodermata > Ophiuroidea > Amphilepidida > Ophiotrichidae > Ophiothrix > Ophiothrix spiculata. The sequence goes on from JXSR01S003535.1 coordinate 21,952, forward strand.
CATTGATTTTTTACTTGACATTTATCAAGCAAGATTCCTTGTCTGGTTTTTGACAAACAAATAACGCGACTTGAATACATCCTAAACAGAAATGGAACAGAAGGTTTTTAGATAAAAAGTATCACTGATAGGACGTGTGCATCCATGAGTAAATACACTTTTGTGAATATCCCGAAAGATGTGGGTCGACAATTTAGCAACAATACATTTGATGAAAACATTCACTATTGATGTGCTGAAATTACCCATTATATTTCGACGTTTAACCTTAGATAAAGAAGTGCACAATGCTTGTGTTACATAAAAAGCCTTTTGATGTCATAGTACGGAGAAAACATTGACTGTACAAATTACTTACAAGGCAAAGGAAATAAAATTTCAAGTTTGCATTAAAATAAAGGTAATAATCTAAAACAATGTATTTCATGATTATCTGGGGCTACATTTTTAGTGGTATAATGATAAATAATAATTTTGGGTCAAGTCTAGCAGGAGGACTAATACACATTCAAAATTTCACAAGCTATGACATCATTTGTGGCAAAGAATTAGTTGGGAAATACTGATGATTAGAATGATGAATTGAATAGAGCTCTGTTCAGTAATGTCTATTAAAATCAATATAACACAAATGATGTCACAGATTGTGTGTGTTTTTTATGACCCTGTTTTAGGAAATGGAATATTCTAAAAAGACTTAGGAGTACGTCTATCAATTCATTTCCTTTGTCCTTTAAAGAGTGAAACATGGTGGAGCCTAACCCATGAAAACGGAATCCAAATGAAGCTTTGTTTATGGGAATGATAGGAAAGGTGAAGCTTTACCGATTCAATTTTGCCAAATGAGTGAACCTTTGCCATATTTGTTGGTAAGCACATGAAGTGGTGGTGAAATCCTACCCGAATTTATTATTACATTAATTAATCGGCAGCTAAGGTAAAGAAAATCAATGTTTTGGGGAGGATTGCTTGTGATTCAAACTGACCCTTGCATTAAGTTGGTTTGAAACAAAAGCACGCCTCCGTAATTGCAAAGAACTTACAAAGGGCCTAAACACCTGTTTGTCAAAAAAAAAGTAAGTTCCGTTAAATTTACTAATTAGTATTTGGCTATTTATGTTTTTAAAACGGCGCATATGTCAATGTCAAACATGTTTTAAATCGACACATGTTTCAAGACTGCACACAACACACACATACACCATTATAAAAGTTTTATTAGAAGTAAGTTCTTTGCATATTCGGTAAATGACCAACATAGTTCTACGTTACATTCGTGAAATGATATGAAAAATAATCCTGCAATCCAAACAACATGCTGACAACGTAAATGTAAATTACTGACCACGGTGCTACTTAGTGCAAGGCGATCCTTCCTGTTTAGTAATATCTAAATATTAACGCATTCAAACATTGTATCTAATCAAGTCCTAACTGTAATATACACTATAGGTTGATATGAAGCATTTGGCATCTGATATTTGAAATAATTCGGTAATTCGACGGTAGAATATAAATACGATGAGGTTCTTATTCACTCAGGTTTCTGTCAACGTCGACATACGGTATATCTCGCCGTGTGTACATGAAATCTCACTTGTCCACTAAACTGAGCAAGACAAATTTCATAAAAACGTACGTTTAATTGTCAATTTATGGCTGTTTATTAGCAGCTGAGGTTTAAAGAATTGGGTAAATAATTTAATACTTGTTGTTCGTCATATACAACCGCTTTTAAAGTTACTATATACGATAATTCACAATAAAAAGTTACACAATATAAATTTTACATCATCGTAGCCAAACAAAATAGCACATAATTATAATAATAGGTGAGTCAACGTCAAAAAAGGGTCATTAGGATTATCCAAGTAATTTCGTTTTCCCGCAAAAACCAACTCTTTCATATCAACTTTATGTCGACACATATGTCGACGTCGACAACAAATCATTGCAACATGTCTACATGAAAACACAGTCTTGACCTTGAACTTAGTCGATTTACAGCAAAAACTGACACTTCTTTCTTACTATAAAATATAAGTTTTGTTAATTCAGTGGATATTTTGAACCGATCTTCGACCCAGATTAACTCTTAAACATTTTTACATTAACTATAGTTTTTAACCACCAATGGAACTTTGATGTGATTAAGTTTCAACAGCAAAAGCACCAAGATACGCTGCATGACATTGCTGGCACAACAGGGGGGGGGGGTTGTCCTCCCGCCCCAAGAAAAATATTTTGCATGCCGCTCAATTTGTTTCCCCCTAAAAAAATACAAAAGCAAGCAAAAGCTTTTTATCTCAATTACGCCTTTTAACTGATAATTTCAACATGAGTATTTCTCTCAATTACGCTTTTAACTGATTCATTCATTCATTTGGTTTTATTAAAAGCACTTCGTGACCCTCAGGTCAAATTACATGCAAATT
>JXSR01S003535.1:27378-41058 GCA_000969725.1 Ophiothrix spiculata
AGTTACAAAATATCAATTTTTACATCATCGAACGCAAAAAAAAAATAACACATGGCTATTATGATAGGTAAGTCAACGTCTAAAACGGGTCATTAGGATTATCCAAATAATTTCGTTTTCCCGCAAAAATCAACTCTTTGATATCAACTTTATGTCGACACATATGTCGACGTTAATAAAAGCGAAGTTTCCTGCCTGGTTTTTAACAAACGAATAAAGCCACTTGAATACATGCAAAACAGAAAGGCACATGATTTTAAAACACAAGCGTCACTGATGGGGTATGTGCATCCTTGAGTGAATATTGCAACGCTGACACTTCTGATGATACCCTGCTTGGGTAGAAAAATATTAGAACAAAACATTTTGATGAAAAAATTATCCTAATGTTCCCGAGAAATATCTAAAAGTTTTCAAACTTTAACCTTATATAAAAGTGTCTTATACCTCACATAAAAAGCATTATACAATTTGATGCCATGATACGAAGAAAACCGACGAGCAAAACACGGTGAGGCTTTACTCTGAAACGTAACCAAAGTAATGCTCTACCAATGAAAATGATTTAAAAACTGAAGCTTTACTAAATCTCATTTGCCAAATAGATGAAACGTTGCCTATATGGGTTTTTTTTTACATGAAATGGTGATGAACTCCTGACCTTAATTAATATACCATTAAATAATCAGCTAAGGTAAGAAAGGGAAAGATTTGGGGAGAATTGCTTGTTATTCAAACTGACCCGTGCATAAGTGATTTGAAACTTAAATGCCGTGATCATACAAAGGGCCTTTAAGATTTGTTTCTCAAATAATAGTCAGTTTCGTTAAGCTTACTAATGGGTATTTGGCTATTTATATTTTTTAAACGGCACCTGTGTCAATGTCAAACATGTTTCTTAATTGCCACATGTTTTAAGACTGCACACAAGGCACACATCCACCATTATAAAAAGTTTTATTAGAAATACATTTTTTTCACACTCGGTAAATGACCAACCGGTTGATTCGCAGAGTTCTACGTTACATTCATGAACGTGATATGAAAAATAATCCCGCAATCAAAACAACATGCTGGCAACGTAAATTTATTTAACTGACCACGGAACTACTTAGTGCAAGACGATCCTTCCTGTTTAGTCATATCTAAATGTTAACGCATTCAAACATTCAAAAATAAAATACTATGACTATGACTAGTGTATCTACTCAAGTCCTTACTGGCTAAGGAGCATTATGGAAAGTAGCTACTTGCTAAATGGTAAAATATACTAGGTTGATATAGGAAGCATTCAGCTTCTGATATGTGAAATTATACGCGACGGTAGAATATAAATTAAATACGATGGGGTTCTTATTCACTAAGGTTTCTGTAGACATGCTTTATGTCGACATATATGTCGACATATATGTCGACATATATCTCGCCATGTCGGTATGAAATCTCACTTGTCCACAAAACTGAGCAAGTCAAATTTCATAAAAACGTACGTTTAATTGTATATTTATGGCTGTTTATTAGCAGATGAGGTTTTAAAGTATTGTGTAAATAATTCAATACTTGTTGTTCGTCATATACAACCGTTTTAAAAGTTACTACAATAATTCATAATACAAAGTTACAAAATATCAATTTTTACATCATCGAACGCAAAAAAAAAATAACACATGGCTATTATGATAGGTAAGTCAACGTCTAAAACGGGTCATTATGATTATCCAAATAATTTCGTTTTCCCGCAAAAATCAACTCTTTGATATCAACTTTATGTCGACACATATGTCGACGTCGACATCAAAAGCATTGCAACATGTTGACATGAAACCACAGTCTCGACAGAAACCTTATTACTCACCCAGTAGCTGCCAGTATTCGTAGTTAGTCGATATACAGCAAAAAACTGACATTTGTTTCTGACTATAAAATGTATGTTTTGTGAATTCAACGGATATTTTGAACCGATCTTCGATCCAGATTAACTCTTAAACATTTTTACATTAACCATAGTTTTTAACCAACAATGGCACCTTGATGTGATTTAGTTTAACAGCAAAAGCACCAAGATACGCTGCATGACATAGCTGGCACAAAGGGGGGGGGGGGGCTCCCCCCCCGACAAAAAAAAATCAAAAGCTTTTTCTCCCAATTACGCTTTTTAACTGATAATTTCAACATGAACATTTTAATACCATTATTTAAGCCCAAAATAGACGTTTGTAGCCATTATAAACAACTTTCTCCAAAAAAAAATTGAACACTTTATTTTTTCCCCAATTGTTTTGCCCTCACCCCACCCCCTGGACATTTTTCTTTCCCCCCCCCCCCCAAGAATTGAGATGTTAAGTGACCATATCGAAAAGCAACGCATTAAATCTATTGGCACAAAATTCAGAATTGTAAGTGTAGAAGAAAGATGAAAACACTGAGGATTTATTAAATATAATTATGTGCACAAATGATTACTATAATATATAGTTAGTTAAAATCATATGGCGCCTAATACAATTTCATGTGCGTTGTTGTCGTTGTTTTATAGCAATTTGTTATTTTTGTTCGTTGAATTCCGTCCTTGGCAGCTTAAGTATTCGAATGTCAACGTCCTGGTAATGACTTGTTTTATTCATGTATCTTTGTAACGCAAGTTGCCTTCTTATATTTATTATATATTCATTCATGAATATGATATCGAATAGATTTGAAATCTAAGTTTGTCTACTTGAAATGTTATATATTACCTCTTCAGTAGTTATGGTGTTCTTTGTAAAAACTGTAAGTAATTTTATGATGCACATTGTTTAAAAATAAAAGTTAATGTTGTTTTGAAACGTTGTTTCCTGTTTCTATATTGTAAGATTTAGTGATGATGGAATTGAAAATGAAATGGTATATTCACAACGTGCTTTCATAAAGCCAAGTCTATAACCAATGAATTGTCAAAATAAAATCGACACATAATTTGATACCGTTAACTTTTCAAAATCAAAACTTGAGTGCACGGACAGAGCTTCAAATACATGACATAAAATGCTTATGCATCCTGCTCTTAAAGGGTACAACATCATTCTCAGTCATGTCCCCTACTACATACTCTGACAAGCTGTTCCAGACATGAAAGTACGGCCAGTGTAAACCGTTCTGGAGACTGGTACTGCAAGAGCAAAGCATTGGCAGCCTCAGGATCAGGAATGTGCTAACATTAAATGCAGTAAAAAATTGAAAATGATGTTTTCATAACAAGGAATAAGTTTTTGCTGATTTTCTCAGAACTATGAAAAGTGGCTTTAGGCCCTTTTGGAAAACAAACTTTTCATATAGCGAATTTGAGAAAGGTTTACATGTTGTGTATAAGATTGCATTTCACTAAATTAGGTTTACATTAATAAATGATAAGTTGTAAAAATAGGCATCATACCTCAATACTAAAGGCAATGTAAAAGGTAAAATGTCTTCGATTCGTTTTATACAGTTAAATATGATCCTATTCAATCTGAAGAAATGCTCATTTGTCCGTATTCACAACATGGATTTTTCTTTCTTGGAAATAGAGATAGTTCAGATAGTTAAGAGCCATGAGTTTAATGTTGGATTTTATACAGCCTGGAATAACTAGTCTGTGGAATAACTTTATTCTTCATTTGTTAATACAATACGGTATGGCATCACCAATGGAAGAAATTAAAAGTTATTCCTGGAATAAGGTTATTCGCCTTTTATGAATACGGGCTATTAAGTTTACTCAGTACACTACTACATGCAAGAAAGTAAACACCTCAAAGTTTGGATAGCATATTTATAATGCGTCTAAATCCACAAACTCTGAATCCCTAAAAAGCTAAAACAGTAAACCTTCGAATTTTCGATGCGTATAAGTGGGAATAGTGCTGTTGCCATTGATCGCTTTATATCGACTATGTCTGTTGATTTGTTGGTTGTTGCTTAAAAGCTTGCCTAATGTACTGCTTCATTGATATTCGTTAGTAAAGAAAACATAAGAAAATATGTTTATTCAGGAATTCGCATCAAAGTAGTACAACACAGTAAAATTGTATTTTCTTTTATAAAATCTTAACAACTATAAAAGGGTTTTCAGGTGTACAATTGCGGACAGAGCTAGACAATTGTCTACAATAATGACATTTTCCTTCAAAAAGATCGATTTTTTAAAGATTTTAATTACAGCAATAATTTAGATTTTATAGATTTGTTCTATATAGAAAGCAGATAAATATATAATTAGTATCCTTCGATACGAGCTATTTTTTCCATGAGAATTATTCGTCGTCGTGACTCTCCACCAGAAGCTTTCAATCATGATTAAGAAGTTCCAAAAGACATCTCAGCCCGAGTTTCAAGTGTATTTTTCTAAACACATTTTGGTCGGTGTACCATGTTACGCATCTGATGTCTTAGTTGGCAACATGTTCTTGATTACTGGGAAGTTGCAAACATACATAACAAATAAAAAATGGGTCTGAGTCGGAAGCAAGGACTGATCATATTTGCCGGATTCATGAAAATGTTCCGGTTAGAAAGGACTTCTTTAAAATAACATTTTTTGTGTGTATTTTCGATTGCTTTTACATATGAGTAAAAAGTTAATTTTGATGCATCCAGACTGTCAGTAAATTACCGCACTTTTATAGATTTTTGCAGGTACGTTAGTATATTACTATATGGTTGGTATCAAAATAATACATTAAGTTTGACAATTATAACTTGCTTTAGGAGCTCGTGTGTTCTAGTGGAACAGAGCAGGACTGCGAATCAGTAGGTCGTGAGTTCGAGCCCCGCTACGGCCAACGGGTTATGTCCTTGGGCAAGACATTTAATCCTAATTGCTTCGTCGACCCAAGCGTTATCATGGGTAGTTACTAGGAATATACTCAATAGGCGCCGTGATTGTAAGGCAGCCGCGTAAGTTGGTTATATCCTTAACAGTATTAAAGCGGAGTGTATGGAATAAATACAATATCTAAGGATTGAAACGCAAGTTTAATTAATTTAAGATATACTGAAATAAGTAAATAATGATGTTATTTAATCCAAATTGTAAGATATGGCTACCATAGCAACAGTAAATAAAAATACATTTAATTGTTTTTTCTTCTTAAGTGAAGTTTCTTTTGTTAATGTGTCACTAACCATTCAGACTACAACATTTGTTGAACTCATCTCTATAACCTTAGAAAGCCGGGGTTAAATATAAAACAAATTGGATCAATTTTGAACCGAAGGTCATATCAAAAATATGTGTACTCTTTCATGATCTATGTGATCTAAAAACTGATCAAAAAGATTGATCCGACATTATTAAATGTGAGAACAATCTCTAGTAACAGATCTATTTAACATTTTTGTTTTGCCAATATCGTTTTTAATGTAGTCATTCATGGGTTATACATTTCTTGTATTTCGTCATGCGAAATAAAATGATGTTTTGTTTTGTTTTGTTTCTTTTATTTTAACCACTAAATTTGATTGCAAACATATATGTTTTACTCTACTAGATACATCAAATTTCACAAAACAAATATTTGTCACGTTATCTACTATATTCAATATAAAAGATTGGAAGGGAAAATGCAAAATATAACAAATGGCTCGCTACATTTGACATGTTTGACGTATGATACTCCGATTATTTGCACTACAGTACAATTAAATTCATAAGCATTGATATGCAGAAATCTAATTAAGATAAAAGCGTATCTAAAAAGTCAACACAAATAATATGAAAAGTGTATGATATACCCTAGCAACAATAACAGCAAATACCTTAGGCATGCACAATAATGGAAAATGAAAATAATTCAAATGAAAGCTGTGCTTGTGCACACAATCTTCAAATTGCATTTGTTCAAGGTGAGGCGATACTTTTTTTGGAGTCTGTATGTGTTTGTGAACATCCATTGTAAGTAGAATTGATTGGCTGCTTCTTTTTTAAAATTTTTGCTTGTTTTTGGTATATACAACTGTACCTTGTGCTATTATATTGGTTGTATTTGTATACTGGTCAGTATTTTTAATTTTAGCTTGTGTAGTTTTTATAATTTTTCTGTGCAGCGCCATGAGGCTGATTTCATCTTCAGGCGCTTAATTGATCCCATTTATTATTATGATTATTTTTTGAGTGGCAATACCATATTCTTACTATTTTTAGGTAATCACAGGCGTTATGCCTGACCACTGAATCAGCTATAAATCAATAATTAGCAGAAAAACTCTAGCCGACTGGATATACAGACTAATAAATCACCCAGACCAATATCTCAAGTGTTTATATTGATAATTTTCAACGTCCCACTGTTAAATGTAATTACTCCCTTTCATGCGCTCTACTATGGCACGCCACAGGCGTCAACAAAGGTCCAGTTTTTTAAAAAAGACGTCCAGTTTGAGAAAACTAAGTTGAACGTCAAGTTTGAAAAAAGGTGTTCAGTTTGAAAAAAAGATACCCAGTTTGAAGAAAAGGACCCCCAGTTTGAAAAATGTCACCAAGTTTGAAAAAGTGACGTTTAGTTTATAAAAAGGCAACAATTAGAAAAATGACGCCCAGATTGAGAAAAAGATTTCCAGTTTTACCAAAATCACGCTCAGTTTATAAAAAAGACGTCCAGTTTATAAAAACATCGTCCAAATTGATAAAAATGACATCCAGATTGAAAAAACGATGTCCAAATTGAATAAAGACTTCCAGATTGAAAAAAAGGGTGTCCAAATTGACAAATTGTCCAGATTTTACAAAAATCACGCTCAGTTTATAAAAATGACGTCCAGTTTATAAAAAACAGTTAAAGTTGTTCTATATTTGACCCCGGCTTGTTAAGATTACAGAGATGAGTTCAACAAATGCTGTAGTCTGAATTGTTAGTGTCACATTAACAAAAGAAACTTCACTTAAGCAGAAAAGAACAATTACATTTACTGTTATTTACTGTTGCTATGGTAGCCATAAAATGAAAGACGGGTCTAGCTTCCTAGGGAAAGAACAATTTAGTAGTGGACCGTGAAATGTAAGTACACTCAACTTCAGAACCAAACTTGAACCTTTTACTTTTATACGACGAAAATAGTCTACTAACTCCTGCACTCGGTTAAACGATTTGACAAACCATAACATGTGCCCTCTTTAGATAAAAGTAGGTCTTATACGTGCCGGTTCAAACTTACAAGTCTAATTTTGGCAAGGGTTATATCGATTGTAGTAATGAGCTACTTTAATCCTAAACGTAGATAAGCAGTTATGTTTCAAATAATATTTCTCATATATATGCTTTTTGAACAAAATAGAATAGGTAAAATATACAGATACTCTGCATTCTGTGGTAAGTGGTGTGTCTTTTAAATCGTCATAGTAGGTGTTTTAGTTCAAGTAAAGTGTTTTAGGAGTAGCTATTTTACAGAAAATGTATATAAATGCATCGTTATACTTTTAAAATAAGATGTTATGCAGATAGATACAAGATTAATGCTTGTGTCACTTAAATCTCTTATGTTTAGTAAATGAAGAATTACAAAAAAAAACTATGCGCAACATAGCACGAAAGTAGGTCTTATTTCGCGGTTCAAACTTAACTGATATCAATAATATTGATTTGAATAATGATTTACTCCCGCACATGAATAAATAAACATGTTCTTATTTCCAATTCTGTATGTACTATATGCCATACGTTTACAGCAAATACAAGACACTCGGTGGTACACTCTCAAAAATTGTAAGTTTATAGGTTTTAAGAGTTTTTTTTGTTTTAAACAATGTAACGAAAAATCCAAATGACAACACTGTTACTAACTGATCGAAAAAATTGTGATAAATTGTACGAAAGTAAAATGCGTTTTTTAAAATAAAAATTCTTTTGACACGTATAATTGGCAGCTACATCATTTGCCAAAACGATTGAAAATAAAGGTGGACTTTATTTTTAAGCTGTCTATCGTTTTAACGGCAACAGGAATACATAACCGAAAATTCAACTTTTAGGGTAAATGACCTCCATATGCTCAGGAAAATGTGAATCCTAACTATTTTTTAATCGTGAAAGATAAGTACATGTAGTGTCCACTGCATTTGTGGGGACTCGAACAATGGATTATGGATTATATACTATCTGCTCTATCCTTACCCATGGTTAGTCATGCATTACAAAGCGAGGGATCTACCGCTGGTATACCCAGGCAGCTTGAACTAAAATCTAAATATAAACATTAGAATGCCGTATTTGTCTATTGTTTACATAAAATCTGTCAAATTTTGAAAACAATCGAATTGTTCGAATATTATGAAATTCTTAAGTTTCGGCGAAAAAGGTGTCAACTTTTCGAAGTAGTCTATTGACGTCATTTTTGCATTGATAATGGACGTGAAATAACTAGTAAAGATTCATATATTAACAAGATCTATATCATATGTACGCCAAAAATTGTGATATTCTCATATGTGTAAATAGGTAATAACTTGCAGTAAAAATGACTGTAGCCTTAAATTATAAACAAGAAACAGAGATAGTGACTTCCTAGGACCACTTATTTTTGCTTCCTTAAGCTATTCTTGTGTTACATAGCAGTAATGAACTACTGTGATTAAAAAAAATCTAATTGAAAAAACAAAATTGGGGTGTATTTTTTAAACCAGAATTGGCCTCCATACATACATACAGGTCTACGAAAATGATTATATTCGGCACATGCGTTTGAAGTGACACCCTATTAAAGGCAGTTTTCAATTTGATCAAGGCAAAGAAGGCAGATTACTTCTGGCACAGTCACTTAAGTAGCAAATGCTGAGTATCAATAAAACCGCCGCCATTCTCTTAATTTTTATAAATGCAACATTATTATAAGAAAACCACATATAATATACTGTATCATCCAAATATGACAATCTTTGATTGTATGATAAAAAATGAAATAAAGTTGCTAATTTTCCCATGTTGCTGTTAATTGAAGAAGAATACCAGTATATTAGAAAATGGGCAGTGTTAAAAAACGGTATTATCTAAAGTCTCTGCTGACAATTAATAATTATCACATCATTTGCTGAAAGGGATTAGCTTTTCCTTTTATTAAATGCATTACTTACCTTGATTTAGAATGACATATGACACGATCAACTTTACCAAAGAATGAACTTAATTTTACCAAATTGCTTTTATCAATAGTTTTTAAAGCGGCAATTTACAAAGCTAAATTCTACCGCTTAAAAGCATTTCACAGTGTATTGTTAAGAAAAAGATGCTGCTTGCTAAGGCATAAACCATCGTGCCATCGATCATGTCATTGTATTATCTGAATTCTGCAAGCTGAAAATAGAGCAGTGATTTTTTTATTTTGAGTAACCACATTTGCAGCACAAACCAGTTTGCTCGAATTTCTGACAGCTAGCTTCATTATTGTTAGGTCTATTTTTAAAGTTAACGCACTTTTTGTATTGTTTTAATTAAAAATCAGGTTCATTATAACATTGGGGAATAAAATGTTTGATTCCCATTATAATGCCGCCAACAGTGCACTTGGTACTAAACTCAATATTATTATATTTCAATGATAAAATAACACTTTTCACAGTCACATTCATTTCAAATTTGGTATTAAGGTATAATTAGTTGATTTGTCTATATTATTTAGCCACCTTCATAAAAATAAAAAAGAGGTCATAGTGACGTCATACTTAACGGATGACCTTGATTAAGGTATAAATGGAAACAGGGGATCAATACCTATCTATACAATACCACATAGGGGTATTGGGTTGAAACAATGATAAACATGCATTTTTTCTCCTCACATGATCTTTTCTTGTCCATCAAACGCGCGTGTTGCAATAGTAAAATATTAAAATCATAAAAGGGGATTTTTCATCATGATTACAAGTTTCAAATTGGTTTGGTCCAAATCTAAGTCTTTTAAACCTTTGAAAATGACTATTATGTTTACTAGAAAAGAGCACTTTTAAAATGGACCATTTCGGATGTGAGAGTTACTTAAGAATATTGTTCATCTTTTTTTCTTTCTGAAGAAAGAATTTAAAGCAATTATGAAGCTTTCTTTCTGTTGCGCTGCCGGTCAATTCTTTTGGAGGGATACGGGGATCTAATCCCCCTTTGAAACAAAAATTAAAGAGACCCTTAGCATTGACATCATAGAAATGCTACATTTTTCGCTAGAACATCTTATACATTTATGTATATTAATATTTATACAAGTTGTCATACTATGCATATTTTATGTGTTGTTTTGGATAAATTTTCAGTCACCTACAGTCTAGAAAAACAACGTCTCGTCCAAGATTAAACAGAGTCATATATATATGAATGCATTCATAAAGTATTTGCCACTCACATTCTTGCAGACGTTTCATATTGCAGTTATCGCCTACTGCACGCTACACCGCGACCTTTGCATTGCTAAACCAAGTCGGAGATCTTTAACAGGTTTAATTGACAAACAACGCCAGTGTATCTACCCGCTAAGGTCATTCTGACCAATCAACGCCTATTTACGGGCTGCTGCACAGCGACCGTTCAACCAATTAGCAGGGAGTGCTTCTCCACAGTCGGCCCATAGATAATAGAGCACATGGATGGTCAACTGGATTAACCTTGATTAGCATTGAATAGAATTTCTATAGAGCCGGTAAAATCCTTTTGAATCTATGTATGTCTCAGCAGCACTTGAGATTTGAACGGTTTGAATACGCCGGGACAGTACTGAGGTCATAATTTATGTAAATCACCAAACACGTGCGTTTTGGACCCAAACAAATGATCATGTCCAATTCAGACTGATTTTTCTCGGTTGGAAGACGAAAATAACGCCAGGGGCCCCGTCCTGGCTTGTAATCACAACCTTCAGCATAATAGGCCGGCATGTTTTCCCTTATTTTTGTTTTAGACGAAAGTTATGGTATAAAATCGGAGTCAGACTTTTTTCCCCATAGACTTAACGTGTGGCAAAAACGGCCACACCGTTTGTTTGGGTCCAAAACGCACGTGTTGGGTGATGTGCATAAATTATGACGTCACAACTATCCCGGCGTATAGCGCGGGAGTTATTATCAATAATAACCAATGGTCCAAGACAATGGGATATACATAATTAGCTCATGCTCTAGTCTTTGCTCAATCAACAATTCCAATGTCGAATAATGCAATAAATATATTACAATTTAAAAAAGCACCACGGTAAATGTAGACATTTTTAGCTTCCTTCAAAGTGAAATTATTTATTCTGGAGTTTGAGATACACCTCAATGTACCAAGAAAAATAATTCGGCTATTTTTAGTGAACTCTGCAACAGCCTTGTCTACCATTGATATATACAGCCAAACACCTCCAGTTGGTATGATACTAGACAATATACCTTTTAGTATAATTGCATAAGTCTTGACTGTGGGGAAGGCTAGAGATCCTTTATGCTTAATTGTGAGACCCACATAGTTTTAATGGTTTATGAAGCTGACCATCCATGTGCTCTATTATCTATGGTATAACCTGGTCACCAAGGCATCTTGCGTGTTTTTTCAATGGACTTGATCAGGTCCTTCGAATTATTGTATACTAATGAGTATGGTGCCATGAGAACGAGAATTTCATGATCTTGATTGACATGTGTGTACAAAGCTGATAGCTTAAAGGATGCGAGCGTGGTGGGCCAATGAAAATGGGTATGTCGAAACTCCTTGGCACAATGAGCTGACCGGGGTCTTGTTACTAAATTTACCTAGTAAGGCTTACCCTTTGGTCTATTGAGTTCACCAAAAATATCACATGAAAGCTTAATAAATCAGGAACAAAATGGTAAATGTACGGAAAAAAATCGGCCGGTTAGTTTTGATACAGCGATCTTGGTAAGTTATCATCCTATACCCAAAACACGGGAAGATATCTCGGGGTCATGCATCAATTACGAGTGTTGTGTGTGCATTGTATAGGAAATGTTGCCGATAACTGCAATATGTACTAACGTTTCTTTATAACGGGTACAGGAATACATAACAATCAACAAGACCGTAGTCCAATCAATGAAATATCGGTCAACTTTAAATGTTATGTCTGTGGTTAATTCATTATTTGAGTAAATCAAAGCCATATTTGTTTGTGTTGGCTCTAAAAAAAATATTGTACTATTTGCGTTTCGATTTTATATATTACCAAACTCTTACACGAATCCTGTTTGTTTGTTGTTCGAGCTAACAAGCCATTAAAGATCAAATATCGTCATTGTGCTAAGCATATTGAATGCATGGTCCGTTGTCCTTTTATATTTAATAGATACTGTTATTCCTGTACAATAGGTTTTGAAGCAAGCACGCTTTGTAGACACTATTTTAGAAAAACAGCTCTTCTAAAGTTTAATTACAATTGTTTAGTGCGCGTTGTTTTCTTATTTTTCAATAATCTACATTACTCCTGTAACATAGGTTTCATGCAACACGTGTTCTAGACAATCCATTAGCAAAAAGGTTCATGGGAATTTCAAATTACAAACAGGTTAAGTTCAATGTCTTAATACACTAATGAATTAGTACTTTTGAAGCATGGGTAACCAATTTGCGAGTATTACATTTGAAAACATGTTACATAGATCATTATTATCTAAATTGACGTTAAATATGCAAAAACAAATTAAATTGGTCAAAAATCCTAGGGTATATTCCAGTACAGTATTTAGAAGAGCCAGATACTAATGGTATAGAAAGGGTAGTATTACAAATCTTTTCAGTCTATTTTCAGCTCTGAACTAGAGCTAGGATTAAATGTGGGGGGACTTTGAAGATGACATCAATTTTGCTTTTATCATTTCATCTGTTACAGCATTTTCTAAACTTTAAAATGACACCTTACTGTCTAGGCGACCAAATTTTACAACAGAAAATCTGCTGGAAATTCTTATTATTATTTTTATTTTTTGCTACCTATTTTCACCAGTTTCTCGAAAAGTCCCCCTTTTTAGGGTGAGTCATCATAAATATGTGATAGCTCACCCCGAAAGGGGAGATTTTGCAGATGATATCAATTTTGATTTTATCATGTCCTCTGTTACAGCATTTTCTAAACTTTAAAATGACACCTTACTTGTTGATATTGATCAAAGCGATCAAATTTTACAATCTTTTTATTTTCCTTATTTTTTGCTGCCTATTTTCATCAGTTTCTCGAAAAGAGTTCTGTTGCAAAGTCCCCCTTTTCGGGATGAGTCATCACATAGTACACTATGGGTTACTTTCAACACCTCCTGCCCCTCAGATTTCTAAAATGTGCCCATTATTTCCACATCAATGGCGTAATCACCCGGATCGATTTGCACTTGAATAGTGTATTCATCCCCAGGACTGGGGTGTAATTCACAGCTTCAATACACTCAATGTCACCATTAAAGTACATCGGGGTTTAATTTGCAGCTACAATACATGTACAATATTCGATGTTACAGCATTAAAAACAACATAATTTTGAAAAAATAGGCCCTTCGACCTTAATGTGTATGTCTAACTCATTCATGTTCGATTTTTAATTGGGAATAGCATGCCCTTTATGTGTTTTACTGAATATGACCTTTGAGGAACTTTGTTGAACTTGATTTGACTTTAGACAAATCCCCATTTTTATTGGCATCAGTGTGAAAATGATTTGGAAATAAACCCTTTTGTTGAATATCAGTGTATTAAGACCCTAAAA
>JXSR01S003535.1:41108-57546 GCA_000969725.1 Ophiothrix spiculata
TTTTTTTTTTTTTTTTGTTGAGAACACGAGGCTTTGTTTAGAATTATAGATTATAGATCAGGTATAATGACCACTAAAGAAACACCTGGTCTTGCCGAAAGATACAATGAATGACTTCAACAATAGCAAGTAAAAATGCAGTATGTCTTATAATAATGCATAGCAGATACTTTATTTTAACATGCAAATCACTTTAATCCAGTCCCAAGCAAAACAGTTGTATGTATATATATGTTTGATATAGTAGATACTGCCTTAAGTTGTACAAGTGAATTGATCGTCTCATTTTTAGGATTTCTCAAAGGGAAAGTAGCTTGTTATTGATCCGCAATGTACATACTGCGTTTTTACTTTGTTGGCCAGGTATTTCGCACACGATCATAGCGCCCAAAAACATCAACACGGAAATAAATTTTCACACAAAAGCTCATTTACTTATCATTTTTTATTATTTTCATCTGTAAAATCATAGAGATACATATTGTAGTGCAAGTAACAAAATACCAAAAAATCAACTCCTGATATGTTGTAATATTAAGTCTAAGGCTGCAGACGGCTTCACGTCTTTTACGCCCATTTTACACACGTTTGGTTTATATCGATATTGTTTCCAATACGCCCAAATGCCGTGACATGTGGAAACTGTATTATGAAATTTCTGGTATGAAAATGTGTCACATAATACAATGTCTCCTTCGCTCGTTAAATATTGAATGTATACATTTTACCATAACAAAAAAATGTTAACAATTTTGCTTATATCAAGGTATTGTTCAACAATTTTAATATCTTTAAAACGTGAAACGAATTTGTCAATATCTGTATCGAAATATTACACTTCAGCTTAGGGCGTAACGGATGCCACCTTTAGAGCTGTTTTGATGTAACTGTATCATATGTAATGTGATACAGCGGTATAAATGCATTCAATAACCCGAGTCTAATTGAAATGTCTTTGTTTTTGCCTTTTCAAAGAAATTGTTGACTACTCTTTTACACCCATTGGCAAACTAGTTTTTAAGGAAGTATCACTTCGAAACGTAGTGTATGTGTTCCGTGTAATCTTTGAATGATGAGCCATTATTGAACTTGTCATATCTGCTGTGATGAAAGACTTCTTAAACGTCCTTTTAACATACGTTTTATTTCTGGAAGGAAAGCATAAAAAAGTAGCAAAACGATTAAAACTTTTTGTTATACTTTAAAGTTTTAAAATACTTTAATTTTTAGAAATACTTTAATTTTTAGAAATTACGTTTCTAAGCTACTTTATGTAACATACCATAGCATATAATACCAGTATATAAACTAAACGTAAACATTTTGAAATTTGCAAAGGGTTTCTGTTTTAGAAAATAAACCGTGTGATTAGTAAGAGTGATTAGATGAAAAAATGAAGTCAATTTAAAGGTAAGGGGAAAAATAAATATGGTATCTTTATTATCAAGATTTGTTGTGAGTAGAGGAATTTTTGATTGCACATGTGTTTATCATTGGAAAATTATGAAGTACCGTATATCTGAATAAATATATAAATACAGGTGATTTGTCTTCCTCATTTGTAATTCCACTCGACCTTCTCAGCATACTTTGCAGGTGTTTGCCGACCACTGTGGCCCAAGTAAGCTCCATTGCACATTCATTCAAAAAGGTGCAATTTGGAACAAGCCCATGAAATATGTTTAATATAACCTAATTGGTCTCTAATTTGCTTTTGACACTGAATAGCAATATTCGTTATTTTGTTTGAAGAAGAATCGTAATATGGCATGAGTTGAGACAAACATATAAATAGTTCTATGTCGATTTCAATTGAAAGGAAAGTATTTGATTTTTTTTTTGCACAAGTGAAACAAAACATAATTTATTGTCTCACTATGTCACGTTGCCTGTAGTCAGATATGTTAGTTCTAAGACAAAATTGATAAAGTATATTATTACACGTCACAAATTTTACCAGAGAAGTATCGAAACATCTGGTTTCCCTCCTACAGGTATTTACACATATGCAAACATGATTTTGAAATTTCCTATATGTTTAGCTCGACTAAACATATTTAACTTGAGATGTAATATTTCTCATCTCATACCTCTTGGTATAAATGGAAAGAGGGGACTCTTACTAAATGATGGAATGAAGATTTCCAGTGAAAAATTACTACAGCTATCCCTCCGTATAACATTTTTAAAATCCCTCCTTAAAATTAAAGTTAAGCAACTATTCATTGTGATATAAAAATACAAAACATTTCACCTTTTATATTGTGTTTATTCTTTCGTTTGCGACATACGCTACATACACACAAATAAATATTGAGTTTTATTGAAGTATCTGTTGTTCCTCATATTTTGTTAATAACTAGGTTATGTACTCGCGGTATTTCTAAAACATACCCCTTTTAAGTCAATAATAATTAGTAATCAATCTTTCATGTATGACTTGAAAGAAACATTTTATACATTAATATAGACATGACTTATATTGTTTTCAACAGATTCAAGTAGAAACATTTTATCTAATTTCCTGTTTTCAATATTTTATTAATACAGCACCAGAATGTTTTTTCAACAGCTATATAAATTCATAAAAATTAGATATATTGTCTTTTCTTTGTAACTTTGCGTCAAGTAGGTATGATAATCATCCACTAACGATCTTACTTTACACAGTATTTAGATAAATGGACATTGTATATGTTTGTTTTCAGCATAATCTTAATTCAGGCAATCAGAAGGGGAAAAAACCCAGCATGAAATAAATATATGAAATAAGTTTCTTACTTTAAATGTTCCTGTTATTTAGTCTTCAGTATCTGTTTTGCCCTGGGTTTGTTTGTAAGTCACTCATGGTTTTGTCTGTCTTTGTTTATACAGCATAATAACAGGTATCAACATATGCTTGGAAATTTTGGTAGTTTTGTGTTTGATTAACCCCAGGATGGCCAGTTAAGTATTATTATGTAGTCATAAAGAGACCCACAAAAAGTGAATAAGGGTTGTTTTGGGGGAATGAAGGGTGAATCAGGTGACACCGTTTAGGGTATCAAACCAGCCATTCTCAGGAAATATGGTACTTTTTCAATCGCTAGTGTGAAAACGGTACCGGTAAAAGCCACATTTAGGATGTGAATAGGGGAAAAAGTGTATATTTTGACTTCAGAAGAAAATCGGTGTTTTGAAAAATCGTGGTCACGCTATGGCTGCAACATTATTCTTGACTGGCCACTACATTGATTAACAAGGGACTTTACCCCTGATGACACATAATATTAAAACACTTTGATTATCAAACATATGATTCAACTTGAACTTAAATCATATGATGTAACTTTGTCGTCTTTTATTTTCTAAAGCCAATTACAAAATATTTTTTTGTTCATATAAATCAACACATTAGATTGTATGTCAGCTTCATGAAATGTTTAATTTAATAATTGGTTTAAGTTAAATGTATACTTTGCTTAACACAATATAGTCCCAAATATAATCATATTGGTATCTGAACTTTAAACAATAAAAAGAGCATTTGCTTTATGAAGTATTTGCAAGAGGAAACATTACTGAATTCTATTCTAGAGAAATTTTAGTAACTCCTGGAGTCGCCTTAAGAAGAAGAAGTTCAAAAATTCTTCAATCCTTACAAGTTTCCTCTTAAGCCGATAGTAGTTCTTAAGTACCGGTTCAAACTTGTCCATTTTCTGAATTTTGGAATAATGATCTACTCAAGCATTATAGTATATACATAGCTGTGTTCAAAATTCAAATTCTTTTCTGAAGGGCATATAAAAGCCGTAGAATAGAAGAGAACAGATAAAATATTCATGATATTCTGCATACTGCGCTAAGTGTAGTATTTTTGAAACTGTCATAGCGTGCATTTTTAGTCCAAGTAAAAGGTTTTTTTCGAGTAGCTATTGAACAGAAAATGCATATAAATGCATACTTACATGTGAACAATTAGATAGGTATGCACATGACTGATGCTTGTGTAAATTTTACAACCTCTTCAATATCTTAAAAGTCATTGGACAAGTTTAACATAATCTCAAATTTATTTTTCCAGACATTTCGAGATTTTTGCATAATTTGAAGTGTTATCATTTATAATGGCAGCATAATGCAAAGTTTTATTATCAAATTCAACTTCTATATATCAAAATATTTAGATATTCTTTCATTATTAATTGTCGTTGACGAGAATGAAAAAATACTGCTCTCTAGAGTTGAAATCTAAAAATTGTCTCTATTAGCAGATCATAAGCACAATTGAATATTCCTTTGATTTTTTGATTTATCTGCAATCTTTGATGCAAAAGTAAAGTTCTACAATAAAAACGTCATCTACTTCATGAAATATAGCAACGAAAACAAGTGAATTGAAAAATAAGAAAGGGTCTAAAGACTATGACCCCCATGCAGGGGGGCCCAGTACTACTCACGGGGTACAGTTGAGGTTCATAGGTTGAGTGGTTTACAGAAAAGAAAACTATTTCCCAATTTTTGTAATATGCAATCAATATCAGGCCTGTAAACTTAACACATAATGTCAGTCTTTTTATATGCTGGGTGCTCCGTTAAATGGGAGGAAAGTCGCGATCAAAAAAAAAAGAGTTTAATGCATATTTCATCATAATTTCAGCAACAAAATATTATAAAATTTGTCATGATTTACCGTTCTCTTTTCTCATAAATAGATTATTTTTTGCGACCATGTAAGGCGATTACGAAAATAAAGAATGGTCAATAATCGCGTTCAAAGAATAAACACTATGAACCATTGAGCATGGTTACTAATTTACTGCCTACCTATAGTTGAAATTTATATATAGATGCGATTTCCGTCAAAAAACGAAATTTGAATACTTTCACTTCACTAGCTTTTTTCTTAAAATCATCAAGTGCGACCTTCCTCTCATTTAGCAAGAGCAACCCTCATTATGTTTTATAAAGGAAACGAGATCAATCAGATACACTACAAAAACATCGAATGATACGTCATGTTATACATGTAAAGAAAACGTAAGAAAAATCTCAGAGATCACATTTAATTGTAATTAATCTTTTATTATTAATTTTTTTATGGATTTATTCCCTTTTGGAACGAAAATGTTGATTTTCAGAGGAGTTAATGCCTTTTGGAACGAAAAATTATCATTTTGCCGTAAAAGTTACACAGTAACGTATACCAGAGAAACCCTTTACCGAAACAATTTTTTTTTTGAGAAATAGTTTCATTCCATGAAACTTAACCGGTTATGCTGCTCATTGGTACCTATAACTCAATTTCGAAAGTGGGGAGGAGTTATTCCATTTTGGAATTGAGCTCTTCAAATAAAAAAATTGAAAATTTGCCGCTCTTATTGAGATGAAACATCAATTAAAACATAGAATATTACCAAATTAAACGCCACCTAAGAGTATTGTTCAATGACGTTATGTGTCTCTTCTACTCTAAGAACAGAAACGTATCCCTGTTTACTTTTGTGATTTGAAACTAACATGACGACAATTCAAGACCCTTTGGTAATAATCCCAACTATACTCGCATGAAATATGATATTGGGTCTTCTAATAACCTGCAGTGGTCTTTTGACTGCTATTAGTATTACTCGCTTCTAAATACTCAAAACACTTAAGTCTTTTGTTAATTTCAACTGGGAAATCAAGCGGAAATATCAACTTCAAATCAAACACACAAACTAGTTTGCGCAAATTACTACTCACGTGCCTGTCAAAACCTAATAAACATTCAAAAATGAATCGATCTCTGAATACTGAAAGTATGTACACTGTCAGAATATCTATAATATTTAAAAATAGTTTGAAACTGACATATTCTGTACCAGAATATAGAATGATTTCATTAGCTTGTTTTACTTCTTTATCTTCTAAATTTGATTATTATGTGCAAAGGGTTTTTAAAGAAAAGAAGAAAACAAAATCACTTTGTTATAGGCTTTCGCCAAGGAAACCCATCTTGGTACTTGGTACCAAGTAAGCTGAATGAAGCTTATCTTTATTTAACAGGGCTCCAAGATGTTTTTAAATTCAGTTTTGAATACAGGAGGAAGACCGGAGCACCCGGAGAAAAACCTGCGGAAGCGAGCATGGACTGAAAACCAAATGCACATAAAGCGCCGGGCGCGGGACTCGAACCCGGGACCTCATTGGTGCAAGGCGAGGTAACTACCGCTATGAAAAAGTCTTTTGGATCATTAAGAAATTGTCATAACTGACATATCAATCATTCGAACTGAGATGTATGTTTGTGAGAATATAATAGGTAACAGGGTGAGCGTGAGAAGTTATCTACCGTTGTACAGGTGTTAATGTTATTTTATGTTAAGATATATAAACCTAAAAACAAACATACAAAAAATGGATCTTTAACTCTACTATGAAAACAAATTAAGATTACACTAACCTTTGAAATATCTCATTCGCTAGTATTTAATAAGGTTCATGATTATATTTCCAATCATTGTTAAAAAATATAATAATTTAAACGAAATCAAAGTTCTTTGTAAAACAAATATCTATTTTAATTCACCAATTTAGATGACATGTTACGTAGCATCTGCGGTAAGCCGTGATTTTTAAGAGTACACAATGTTTTTGTAGAGATACGTGCAATTAAAAAAACAGATCGACTGTACTCTGAACCTCAGGCTGTACTTCAGTTGTATCGTCAAGTACGGAAGATATTGTACAATCAAACATAAGCATTTTAGTATTCATTTCGTCTTTGCTCAAGGTGCGGATACAACAATGTAATGGTAAGACTCATGTATGTATCATATGTGGAACTGTGTGCGAAGTAATTATGTAATTAATTGTGGAGGATTTGAGATAAAAATGACATTATTTGAAGTTATGGTTACAACTAACATCAAATTAGTCACATTTGCTTGATCTATTCAGCCTGAATTATTCATCACTGTTAATTTTGATTTGTATGAGTAGTGACCGGAGTTTGGGTTTAGGAATTTTTTTTTCATTCCATTCGCATTAAAGTTACTTTTGTCATGGACTTTGAAAAACATGCTATATGCAAACATTTTAAACGATTTATACATATACGTAAAGACGAATGTTATCTGTAAATTTCTCCATGAACCAAACTGTTAATATTATAAAATGTTTTTTGTTGACAACAAATTTAATTAAATGTATTTAAAACTTATCAAAGTATGAAGTTAAAAGATATGTTTAGAAGATAAGATTGTTGTTTGTTTGTTATGTTTTATTTTATTTATTTTTCAACCTAAATTTACATGCAGGTACGTTAGGTACTCTTTGTTGATATCAGTGCCGTACGAAGCGGGGGGGCAGGGGGGCACTCGCCCCCCCTGGCTCGAAAAATCGGGACGCTGGCGGGACAAAAATCAAAATATCGGGACGATATTATTATACGGTCCCGCAAATTTTAGTCAAAATAAGCCAATATTAGCGGTTTTATATCGATTTTTGGCTGAAAACAGCAAAATTTTCGCGCGCTACGCGCGCATTACAAACAAATTGACGGTATATACATCGGGACGGAACATGAATTTCGGGACGGTAAATGTGTTTGCCCCCCTTGGCTTACATGCCTTCGTACGGCCCTGGTTGATATAATGTAACATATGCCGTACGTGAATGTTAGCACAACGACATAACCGACTCACTAAACATGTTTGTGTTTATCAGGAAGAAAGTACATAAAACATTTCGAAATGAAGAACACAATAAAGTAATGCAAATACAAATTTCTGAATTTACTGCTGCAGACTTAAACCTAAAGAGGGTCCTTGCTTGCACCACTAAATCAACTCAATTGCCGGGAGTGTAATGTTTGTGAGAATATAATAGATAACAAGGTAAGCATTGAAGAAGGTACATAATTATATTTCAAACTATCAATGCTCCAAACAGAATCATTAAACAAAACCAATCTCTTTGAAAAACAAATATTTATTCTAATTCAACGATTGAGATTACATGTAATGTAGCATCAACGACAATGTTTGATTTTCAAGAGTGTACTATATATACGTCCAATTAAAAACCAGATCGACTGTAATCTGAACCTCAGGCTATACTTCAGTTGTATCATGAAGTACGGAAGATATTGTATAATCAAACCTTTCCTATTAATTCGTCTTTGCTCAAAGTGCCGGATACAACATTGACTCATACGACTCAATCATTTATCATACCAGGTTCTATCATATGTAGAACTGCAAATGTGAACGATTTAAGATGAAAATTACATAGTTGAATTTTATGCATTGGTTACAACATCAGATTAGTAATATTAGCCTGAATTATTCAGCTCTGATAATTTCATTTTTATGAGTAGCGAATGGAGCTTTGATTTAAGCAATAGGAATTGTTTTTTAATTTCATTCGCAGTAAAGTAACTTTTGTCTTCAACGTGCTACATGTATGTAAAAAATGTTAAACGATTTACATATACGTTAAGACAAATATTATCAGTCAATAAAATTGTTAATATTATAAAATGGTTTTTTGCCGACAATTTGAAAATAAAATCGAACGAAACAGGACTATGTATTTAAAAATCAAAACAAAGTATAAAGCTTAAAAAAAATGTGTACAAGATAAAACACTGCTTTTGTTGTTTATTTTGCTATTTAAAATTCAAATGTAGGTACATGAATACTCTTATTATTATAATGTGTTAAGTGACATCTGCCGTATGTGAATGTTGGCAAAACGCAACAACCGACTCGCTAAACATGTAAAGCTAGGATTCCTTTTATCCGTTTGCGGTGCGGTTGCAATGCGTTTTGCAATGTAAGGGTACTAGTAGTTGTATAATTTAAAGCATATGATTAAATAGGATCAGGTTGAAGCTTATATTCAATTTTGACCGTCCGTTTTCAAACGGATTTTTACCGCGCCGCAAACGGATAAAAGGAATCTTAGCTTTAGTGTTTATCAGGTATGTCTGTCTAAAGAAAGTTAATAGAAACATTTCGAAATGAAGAAATACAATTTCATAATTCCCTGATGCAAATTTAAACCCAAAAGAATCCTTGCTTGCACCACTAAATCAAAGGTGTTCTGGTTAGTTCGTGTTTGAAAAACGAGCAACATGCATAAGTTGCAACATGCATAAACAAAAGGTAAAAGAATTGGCCTATATTTCACTTCGTTGGGAAATATTTAACAATCACACAAGGACCCGTTAATTATTCAGAAACACAAATATTTAGAAAAAAACAACAACAAAGCAACAGAAATTTCCAAAGATTCATAGTGGTCCCAGTGTTCTTACAACAGCATGAGCCTGTAAAGGACACTGGGCCCCAACACAACTCTCCCCCTAAGAAAATGCGATGGATCTACGGATATTTTCATGAGGTCAGTTTCACTAGTTGTGAACTAGAGGCAGCGGCAGAAGGCATGCCCCCCCCCCCAGTTAAAAAAGGGCACCCATTTTAAGTTGCTGTCAGGACCTTTCCTTATATACACCGCTGCATTTAGTGCGTATTAAAGGTGTAGGTTCTGATCACATTCTCATTCCCCCGGCCTTAACCGAAAGTAGTATATTTTTTGATACCATATCGAAGCCCATATTTTTCTAATTCTAAATCCAAAATTTCACCTCCAAATTCTTTACAATTTTGGAGATACAGCATAAAATGTAAAATTATTGGTAAACCTATTTTCGATCGATTTCTTTTGTATTTTCATAACAGCCTCATCCCCAGGGTTGCATACTTTTATTTTGCCTCTCAAGATAAAACGAGAAGCAAGCTGAAGTTAAAATTTCACAAAATGCATTTCAGAGGTCAAGGTCAATCATGAAAAGTAAATTACACACATGCTAAAATAGGAACCTACACCTTTAATGTTACATTGTTTTTGCTGATTTATTTAGTTTAACTAAGTTTTTAATCACGTTTGATGGCCAGGTAAAAGCTATATTAAGTCCATAACTAACTAAAAACCACTATGTGAATGTCATTTTGCATTTTAAAGATATGATATTGAACCAGAATTTTTTAATCAAGCGAAAAGTGCTTAAACGTGAAAATAAGTACACAACACATATGAAGATAGCATTCAAAACCGGGTTTCTAGCGTTTTAAATGTGATGAACAACTATTCTACTTTCTACTTGTGGAATTCCGATAATACAATTAACATGATTGATGATATGATGGAGCATCTTTATAAAGACGTTTCAAGCATCATCTTATTAATGACAATGCTCTGTGATATGCTTTTAAGTGGGGAAAAAGAACTTTGAAAATTGCCGCTTTAAAATCTAATTAATGAAAGTGGTTTAGAAAAATAAAGTTCATACTTTGGTAAAGGTAATTGTATCATAAGTCATCCTAAATCAAAGATAACGAACGCGTCTTCAAAAGGTAAAACTAAAACCTTAAATTAATATCCTATTTTAATGATGAGTCTCTTTCTTATAGTAATAATTTGTGATAAGTTTATAACAGTGACTTTAGTATTTCAATTTTCATCTTACAAGTTAAGGCTACAGTGCCTAAAAACGTCTCGCTCGGCTGAATGTCATGTTACCTGCAAGCTTTTACGTACTTACACATATCAGAATATCACAATTTTTGATGTACATTTGATATAGAGTCTCTAGTTTATACATAGATCTTAACTAGTGCTTTCAAGTCAATTATCAAGGTCAAATTGACGTCAATAGACTACTTCGAAAAAGTTGACGCTTTTTCGCCGAAACCTTATAATTTTATGATGTTCGAACAATTTGATCGTTTTCAAATTTTGACAGATTGTAGGATTGACACTTCTTATTGAATTACAAATAACATTTTATAAAATTGTGGTGTTGATTTTGAATGATAATGTAACAAACCCGCGTTGTTTTGCCTGAAAAACCGGACGTGAATCACGACTCTGAGGTCGCCCCGTTTTAGCTTTAAATTGCCTATTTTTAGTATCTACATTATCTACATTTTGTGTGATATAAGCATTTGTATAATTTACTTACAAATTGAGCATTCCATCGCGGCAAAAAATTGCACTCTTTATGTAAACAAAAGAAAAATACGGCATTCAATTTTTTTATGTTTTAGATTTCAGTTCACTCATCTCAACGCTGCCTGAATATCTCAGTGGTTGATCCCTCGCTTCGTAATGCATGACTTACCCCCGCCATAATCCATGGTTCGAGTCCCCGCAAAAACCGTTGAAACTATTCTCTTTTCAAGATTAAAACATTTTTGGATTCACATTTTCCTGAGCAGATGGAGGTCATTTACCCTTAAGTAAAATGATAAATCGTGAAATAGTACTTATTTTTCTGTTTCTAATTTTTTATAATAGACTATCATATGTAAACGTTTAGATTTAGAAAGTTGCGCAGCTGCATAATTGTGACTTTTAATCTAGTACTTATCTAGGAAGTTAGTGAAAAGTTATATATCCTCTCATTAAATTGAACATTGCCTTTATTAATAGGGTGTCACTTCAAACGCGTTTACCGATTATACTTTGGTAGGCTTAGATATGCATAGGTAGAATGAACCTTAGGAAACTCTTTTTTTGAAAATGCCTCCATATTATGCTTGTCAATTTTGAAATCAAAGTGGTTAGTAACTATCACAAGCAGTATGTAAATAAACTGACTTAAGAAATCAAGAGTTAAGGGATCTATAGCCATTTAAGGTATAGACACGATTACTAGAGTTTATATAAGAAATCTAAATAAGCATTTTGTAACCAAATAAAAAGAAAAGTTTGTTTCAAAAATTAGTACGCATTTTTCTAAATTGGCTTTTCAATACACTTTTTTTTTTCTTCTTTTTTCTCTTTGTCCACCAGATCTTTTAACCATCACATCCATTAAAAAACAAAAATAATAAAACAATACACTTGAAGACTTTTGTTTTAACTCTACCTGGAAGAATACTGTTTTTCCCGAAATTTCCTATTCAATTTCTAATTATATAAAATATATTTTTTCATATTGTGTTAAATCGTCAACAAAAATAACGATAAAACCCTTCTTTCTTTTTTTTTTTAATTTCGGAAATACATTTTGAAGAAAATAAATACATATGTACCATGTACTTTTCATACCTAACATTGTATGACTCGTTTCTTAGCAAAAATTTTACAAAATTTATACATAATGGAATTGAATACGTGATAAAATGATATTGTATAACGTATCAGTTTCGTTAAACTGACATCAAAGGCGTATTGTTGAATGTGTTATCGAAACATAGCACTTGTAACTTCAGGGAAGGATCTAATTACCTAGTCTTTTGACATGGAACATGTATATACTGTAACAAGCAACGATGAACATTCAATAACCGTCTCAGGTTATGGTATTAATTTGATAATTTGATTTTTGTTTTTCAATCCTCGCATAATTTTTAAATCAGTATACTGTTTCATATCCGCAGGCTGGCTTCAAGTGAGGTAGCAAATTTCTAATTACAATGTAAACAATCACAATTTTAAGAACTGTTTACCTATAACATTTAATATATTTAGTGCAAAAGTGACGTATATTTGATCCTTCTACATGATACATTTCAATAAAATGTAATATTTATTGGCATCTCATGTTATTTATATTTGTATATACACGTATGTCGGTTAAGCAAAC
This sequence comes from Ophiothrix spiculata, assembly GCA_000969725.1. NCBI lineage: Eukaryota > Metazoa > Echinodermata > Ophiuroidea > Amphilepidida > Ophiotrichidae > Ophiothrix > Ophiothrix spiculata. The sequence continues at coordinate 53,728 of JXSR01S003535.1, forward strand.
TGATTAAATAAACACAATATAAAGGGGAAAGTATAACTCTGTGTAACTGCCTGTTCAGACAGTTCTTAATGTTCAAGATCCACTTAGCCTAGTTACCTGAAATGTTAAATGGCTAACAAAAATAAATGGGTCGCTTTGAAACACAGAAGGCAGCAATTTATCTGGTTGAGGCACATTTAACACTTACATGTATTTTGTTACGTAGATGGCATGTTGTGTTCAGTAAATGTTGTTTAGATGCTTGATCTGCAGCCGACTGATGAGTACGAGTGGGGAAAAAGCATTAAGGTGCAGTATTGTATCTACTTTTGTTGAAATTCATAAGTCGAAAAAATGTCAACATATATATTTTTTGTCCAACAGTGAACTTGAAACTACCAATAACTCAATTTTGTCAAAATTGCACTGAAGTACTTCTTGCACTACACTCTTCATTTTCATATGGATTTTAAACATTCTATCATTAAAAATAGTTGAGGAATTATTGAGTAATAGTTAATAAATTTAGTTGAGATGCTAAACATAGTAGGAAATTTCATTTTGCAAATCATGTTTTTACCTGTGTAAATAGCTCCAGGAGAGAAACCAGATGTTTCGAGTCTCCTCTGGGAAAATTTGTGATGTGTAATAATATATTTGATTTATTTTGTCGCTGAGCTAACATATCTGACTACGGGGCACCCTGACTACAGGCATCACGACATCGTGAGACGATGAACTTATTTTCCTTTCCCTGTATATACAACCAAATCAAGCCTTCTCCTTTTAATTGAAATCGACAAAGTATTTTATTTTACTTTTGTAGGTATTAAAAGTTCCTGTTTATTTAAGTTCATGGGCAGATTATGTCGGTATGGAAGTGGCAGATTGGAAATCCATGTGACAGCTTGAGTTGCAAAAGAAACTTACAATAGCCATGAAAATCGTTGTTAAAGTTTCAAACATTTCAAGGCACATCTTTTACTTGATGGATTCTAAATCGATTTTAAAAACTACTGTAGTTTTAAAAACCGTCTATTTTAAGAGTATTTTATTATGATGCATTTTAGAACTGGTTTATTATTTTTCTTGGATCTAATAATCAAATCTAGTATTTCTTTGATAACAAAATTATATAAATAAATACAAACAATATTCGTTATTTAAATTTAAAGTTATGAAGTTCTATACAATTAAGACTTTTTTTATTTCAAAATATACACAACTATTGTTGCGAATGAAATATTATTATTATACGATGCAATTTTTGTCGTCTCCATTCTAAAACAAAAATGCATTAATGTACAAGTGCAAGTTATAATTTTAAACATGACTGATTGCTGGATCAAATATTTTGTGAGCTGGACCAAAAACTAGCCCCTCTTTCTGACAACGCTCATGTATACCAAATATTGCCGTGCCTAAGCAAAGCGAAACTGGCAGTAAACATGATAAGATTACCATTATATCTTGTCATTTAAAAAATATATGGACTCAATACACATCAAACTATATAAAATATACCAATTTTAGGAGTCTCTGATACAGACTTCAAAGTAAAACAATACATAACGTACAATACATGTATATTAACGTATAATAAAGTGCTAAGCTAATAAAATTCAGTTAAGTATTCCGAAAAAAGGACACTTTTTCTATCTTATTAATTTCTTTTATGGTTTCCATATGATTTATAAAGCGTATTTATCATAGAACATTATTTGTGACAAGTTTCTCTAAAAAACCGCATATATCAGATTGATATATTTGTGCGAATATCCATCTCGCACATGCATTTCATCTTTATTTCCTGCTCAGCACACTCTATATTTTATAGTCCACATACTACGCTATAATTGGGGCCTTGTTTTGAGCTTAGTGTCATCTCTGTTACTCTGTGGTACAGGTTTTATAAAACAAGCACTCAAGATCGTTCATGCAGTAAGCCTCTGATTCTTTTATTGATCATCAATTACGACAAGTGTTAAATTTTTTTCACGTTGAATAAAAGCCTAGTGACCTCGTTGTTTGGCATAGGGGTAATTTTAATTGTATATCAAATAAAACATTCAGAGTCATTTTTGGAAATACTACATATGGCAGCTACTCCTTTGTGAGTTTCTAAGTGAGGATTTTAGAGGTAATAATAAATAGCTGCCATATGTTAACCGGGTCTGAATCGCAAAGCGTGAAAAACCTGTCGCAGCTTCGGCGTATTTTTCTCAAAAACAGTTGTGTTTTACCCCATAAAGGTTGGTATCATTGTAATCTTGACAAAATAAGCTACATTGTGATATATGTTTCTTAATACAATGTCGAATTCGTGACGAGATATTGATGTAGAAAGTCAAAGTTTTACGCAAGTCAGCTTTTCACTCGGCCATGTAACATCTCATGTAGATCAAATGCGTTCACAATTTACTAGCTTGAAGTCTATGCTATCGGATGAAACAAGTTTTTTGATTTGTTGATTTTTCTACTTTTTCTAAAATACGCCAAACCTGAACCAATCGTATAGCATTTGGTTTTATATAGCGTTAAGCTAAAAACTCCCGGATGTAGATTGGCCTGTATTTTAATAGCCAATCAGCGAGGCGTATTGAGCCGACCCACATTGCTGCGGTGGCGGGCTGTATAAATCGTTTAATATAATAAAGATGAAATGTATGTGCTCGGAATATATGTCAAATAAATTGACAGCAATAACTCCAAACCAAATACTTTTTTGATCTTTTTTTCACAATGTAGTTTCTATACAACTTCTTTTAGTTTAATGTTGAAGTAAAAAAAAAATAGCGTTAACAATAAATACTTCCTTCTGCTCAACACTAAATCAATCATACCCATATGAAAAGTAGAATTTTTAGTACGAGTTAATGTAACTAAATTGATGCTCAAACATTATCTTATATATTTTATACTCGGATAATTATTTGAATACAGTTTCACATGAGACATATGAGTCTGATCATTCTAAGAGAATGCTTTATACGGGACCTCGAGCAAAGTCGGAAATGAACAAGAAATTACCGTGTCTGACTGCATAACATCTTCCTTGCTGAGAGCAAGACATCAAGTGCAGCCCTAGGATCATATTACAACATTTTTTGTCCTAAACTGTAAGGATCCTCGCAAACTGCTTACTATATAATTCAACATTTGCAATATTTCTTTTATAAGAATATTGTTTGTGGTATTTCGGCTTGATTAGGGAGTTTTCTCTACAAATAATACATTTTGAACAGTTTTAATTTTTTTAATGTATTTACTTTCATTATACAATGACTATTGTCAAGCGAGATTTCAAGATATGATACAATTAGCCATTTCAAATGTTCTGTCCGTGCATAACAATGCATTTTGTAATCCGTACTAAAATATTTTGTTAACCCATTACCTATTCTATTCACTGGAGTCAATAAGTATAGATAATCCCCACTTTAGAAATTGAAATCCTTAACAATCCTTTTGTGTTTACACGATAAAAAGCACAACTAAAAACCTCTAGACGTTTTTGCTTTCGTCGAAGACAATAGCCTATCCTATACTTTGATTGACAGGCCTCTTTTGTGCGGTTAAATTAATTAGATACTTCATTTACGATTTAGTTTACAAATGTAAACTAAATCCTTTGTCCTTTAATGATATAACTTACGACAAACTTGAACAGGCTAAATGAATACAAAGAGCGACCGAAGAAGATGATGCAAAGCAACGGTCAAACACAAAAAGTCATTTTAATGTAGAACATTACCGCTCTGGCAAATCTACAGGGTGGACCAATAAAAGCGTTATTGAAGTTCAATGTCACGTAACTTAAAATTGGAAAATAATTCGAGA
>JXSR01S003537.1:37381-51840 GCA_000969725.1 Ophiothrix spiculata
TTTTGTGAAAGTAACAAGTGATTTGATCAAATGGTTTTGAAATGGCGATGTTAGAATTGACATCGCCTATATCAGGTTAATGTAGCTGGCATGCGAGGTCAGCCTCTATTGTTTACGTTGTGTGTGTGCGTGTATAGTAAAATTGACAATAAGTGCATAATGTTTCATCAAACAGCACAATAAGCATTTGTCTGCTTTTTGGGTTTGACAAAGACACAATTCTAGATCTTCACAAACATAAACAGGATTTCACACTGCAAAAGTCAAAATCCTTTGGAATGGTGGTTATTCATGCGTAGCGGTGAAAAATAGAATAAATAATATTTTTGACTTCTACGCTACATGGTTTGACACTGGCCGATTTCAACGGGCCCGTCTTCATCAATGTACAACAAGTTCTTATATGGTCTTATTTATGTCAGGATGAGGGTCAAACTTGGTTCAAATAAAGGCACAACACAATAGACCACTTTCGTATGTCCCATAATGCATCTTGAAAGTACCACACATACAGGACCTTGTGACGTATCTTGCACAGTCGAGCTGTGCGCAATGTGCAGAACTTCAAATATGGTAGACTGAGCAAGATACGTCACAAGGTCCCGTATTTGTGGTACTTTCAAGATGCATTATGGGACATACGAAAGTGGTCTATTCATGTATTCATAGAGTTAAGCATCCATGTTTGTAGCACTGAGCAATATTCACTTTTCATGATATTGACAACCTAGGCATGGGCAATTTGATATCGTAACAGATCAGTGCCGACCAAACATGGCAGTCACTACCTCACCAAGAGAAGATATCGTGAGTATCCCATCATGCATTACTTCCTATGGGAAATTTTGTACAGGAAGTCATGTGAGTAGTTAGTGGTGGAACATACCCAAAATGGATCATTACATCAATTAACTTTGATTTTTGGATATTTCATCACTAACTACTCACATTATTTCCAATACAAACATTCCCATAGGAAGCAATGCATGATGGGATACGCACCATCTCTTCTCTTTACCTCACCTGTGAGTAGGAGAATTCCAGTCCAGTAATAGAGAACATGATTTCTCCAGCAGTGATGACGATGTACTGTGGGATCTGCCAGAACATGGACACTTTGTTTGGTTCTACTTCTGTATGGTAGATTAATTTGGCCTGAAAAAAAGCACACATGAAATAGCCTGTTAACTCAAATTTATATAAAAAGAACATTGGGCTATTTTACACATTTTGATATATCTCAAAGTTCCTATTCATTTCAAATTGGGCCGTGTACGCCACTCTTAACGCACGAGTCAACAGCGCGAGCGTAAATCACGCTCCGCAAATATGTGCAAAAATAAGTACATCAGTACACAGAAGTCTTAACAACAAGCGTCGGCAAGAAAAACCCTGTGAACAAGTGAAAAACACTCTTTTACATTCCAAGTTACTTGTGTTAAATGGGATCTATTGATTATTAAATGTGAAATGAATAATATCGTAAAATTAGTTATTTAGACTTATGTTTTTGTTGAGTGGTGACGTTTCATGCTTTATCCAAAGCACATCATAAGACTGCCTGTTGGGTGATTGGCGATTGGTCTTCTCATCGTGGCAGGTAGAAGAAATATTGAACTGTCTACTTATCTTAATTGTTGATGTGTAGGCCCACGAAAAGTTGTGATGCACTCCCCCTTGCTCGATTTAGTGTGCAAAGCAAATGTATGAAAAATGGCAGCTGTTGCAGATACCATTTCTTACACTCACCGTGATGAGATGTTTAAATTAATCCTAATTCTGGAAAATCCTTTCATAGTTACCTTTTGACTGGTTGGCTATAGTAGCAACCTATAGATGCCGTCTCGTTTAGTTTCTATATTTACTTCTTGACTGGCGGTATCATTGGTCGGCTATAGTAGCAACCTATAGATGCCACCTTGTTTAGTTTCTATATTTACCACTTGACTGGCGGTATCGTTGATTGGCTATAGTAGCAACCTATAGATGCCACCTTGTTTAGTTTCTATATTTACTTCTTGACTGGCGGTGTCGTTGGTTGGCTATAGTAGCAACCTATAGATGCCACCTTGTTTAGTTTCTATATTTACCTCTTGACTGGCGGTATCATTGGTTGACTATAGTAGCAACCTATAGATGCCGTCTTGTTTAGTTTCTATATTTACCTCTTGACTGGCGGTATCGTTGGTTGGCTGTAGTAGTAACCTATAGATGCCGCCTTGTTTCGTTTCAATGTCTCCTATGTGTATCTTCAGGTTTGTACCATTGGCTAATGTTGCTAACACATGTATACCATAGCTGGAAGAAATAAGACAAAATTAATGAAGGGCATGATGGAGGTATTATACTCAATCAATCCCCAGTGGGGTCAATCATATTAATTCATACACTCTGCGTTAAGTACGCGTTGAAATTGTTAATCTAATTGGACAGTTGGTAACTTCATTAATCTCGTCTAGTTGCACGCTGCGTATCGCGTTGTACAATTCCATGTACGCGTATGCTTAACATGCTCGCGCTTGTAGGCAAGTTTCATTTTAAAAGAAAGGTAAATCTAAATTACAATGATTAACACGGAACGATGGATAGTTGTGTTTTCTCTGTTTTATTGAAATAAAAAAACACATTCTAAAATAATTATGCCTTTTAATTTCTTTGCAATTTTACTCTAATTATTGTCTTGTATGAATTAGATTAATAACTGCTCTTTACTTGGAGCTCGTGAAATTGTACAAAAATAATGCACCTTGTGCTGAAGTCAAAGTTGTCCAACTCACTCGGCTGCGGACTACTCCAACTTCAGCACACGGTGCAGTTTTGTTGTACAATTTCGCTCGCGTCAAGTAATACGCAGTTATTAATCTATATTTATTGTGCATGACTTACTGCTCTCTATTTCTCCTGAATAGGGTTTATTTTGAAAGCCTGCACTTGTTCGCTAATATAAATGTCCAAAATTGTTTTTAAAATGGTCCTTTTGATAAAAATAATAAATCCTGTTTGCTTCACCATTCATGGGAAATTTTAATATCTTGTCATTATTTCTCCACAAGTATTTGTGAAACAATATCACTCTGTTTTGTTGTTGAAGATACATAAATATACTTTTTCAAGGGTCAATTGAGTGCTTGTTCTAGAAATGTTAAGGGGATGATCTTTTAAACATGTATTTGGTTGGGGGTGCGATTACACCCAACTTAAAGTTACGTGCCATGTGCCACCAAAAACACCCTGTTTTTTTGCTCTTTCTCAATGAAAGACCCCATATTTTTACATACTGTCACTCAATGACCCCTACTTTTTAAAATTCATTGTCACAGGGATGTGAGAGTTAGCTAAAGAAAAACTGTGAAAAATGCTGAAAATAGTGACAAAATGGCCCAAATAGGCTGAAAATAAAAGAAAAAGCTGAAATTATGACTATTTTGAAGGAATTAAAAACGCTGAAATCAGCAAAATGCTGAACTCTCACACCCCTGTAATGTTGCAAAACAAGCTTTGTCACTCAAAGACCAACCATTTTCTTAATTTGATGTAATTTTTCAAACATTTCGCTAAATTTTGTTAATTATTTGGCCATTTTGACCTGGAAAGATCCTTTTTTTTTCATGTATTTTGCCCAAAGACCACCCCCCCCCCATTTGTTTTGCACTTTGTCACTGAAAGACCCCAGGGGTATTTATTAAGGTTTAAGGGTATTATGTACCTGTTTTTATGTAAATAAGAAGTCAACATGTTTGCAAAATGTACTTAAATCATGCAAAAAAGGTATTTTTTGATTTTTGGAACTATCATGTGTTACACAAAAGGAAGTGACACTCCTAGTAAAACTTACAAGCATGCTATGAATAAGTAAAGACCTCTCTACAAAATAAATCAATATTTGTTTTGACAAATATTAAAGGGTTAAAATGTGTGTATGAGTGCCCTAGGGGAAGGTACTCAACTTTGAGGTACGAGCCATGTGCCACCAAAAAGACCCCGCTTTTTTTGGCTTGCTCTCACCGAAAGACCCCCTATTTTTACCAACTGTCACTCAATTTTTTAAATTTCCCTGTCACTAAAACAACATTTGTCACTCAAAGACCCACCATTTTCTTAATTTGGTGTAATTTTTAATTCTATGAATGCAAACTCTCTTGGATTTGTCTGTTCTAATTTTTTTTTGGTCTTACCTGTTGGGTTCAAGTTCTTGAAATTTGGTGATATTATACTGTCCTACGTCATAAACATAGTCATCACGATCACTGGAAAGGAATACTGTCTGGTTCTTGGCATCTAATCTAGGATCATTGCCAAAGTAGCCCAAGCTGTAAAAAGAAAAGGTATTAAAAGGGTATCATTATGTATCTATACAAGTTTAAATATGGTGGAATAGTGTTGAGAGCCTTGGCCTTGAACTGAAAAGATGGGAACTATAATGCAAAGACCCGGGGGAGAGGGGTACTTAGTACAAAAGGGGTAATGGGGGCATGCCACAATTTTTTTGGATGGGTGGCTTTTTAATTTTCCCAGAGGCACGTACCTATCCAAACTAAATTTTAGTACCCCCCCCCCCCCGGTGTAAAGAGTACCATTGAATATGTAAACCTGGTTACAAGCTGAGCAAAGCAGCAGAGTCCCAGAGTCTTAAGGCTTGGTTCAGACTTTTTCTTCCTACAGAATATTTTATGCCGATTTTGTGTAACATGTATTCGTTGTTCAATAAAAGTTCATACATCACTACGAAATTACGACTATATCATGATAGAATATTTGATGTAGTTGGGAATAAAATCAGTGTCTAAGGGGAAATAATTCAAACACAGATAGTTGTTGCATCAAATATTCTGTGTGCCAAAAAGTCTGTAGGCCCTACTGGCCTTAAGAGTAGAGATTTGTGGAAATGATTTAAAATATGTACAATCCACTCTAAAATGGTATAGTATAATTTGCTCATTGACACACTATTCAAAATTAACTCCACAGGAAATATCACCTGAGGAATTGAAGATTTTGTTCAAAGTAAGCATAACTCACATCATTTTGATATGCTCTGACCAGAAATTCAGAAACAAGAATGTTTTTTTTAAAATCTTGGCTGTGTGACCTTGGGTCGATTTCACTAACATTACGATGCATCGTAGCTAACGAAGGGTTTAGCTCTTAACTACAACTAGACTTCACAAAGACGTGAAAACCCTTCATAAGTTGTTCACCGCATCATAAGGTATATGAATTATGTATTAGAAAAATCAAACCCTTTGTTAGGCTGAATCATAAAATGTTGAAATTGAAAATATTTTCTTGAAAGTCAATTCAAATTAAAGATGACAAAATTAGCAACCAAATGACATTTGAACCACCTCTCTAGGTTAAGTATTTAAAAAGTTACATCAGAAAGAAGATTTTGTCAAATTCCCAAAAAAATATGCCCGTCATGTCCACCAAGATGGCTGCCAACCAATTTCCCATAGAGATCAATGCAAAATATAAACCATTTTAGCTTCTTAGAGCGTCACTTTCATGAACTCTTATTGAGTGTATGTTGTTCATTAGTTGCTTACAAACACAACCATATTCATATCTATTCAAGTGACAGAAAGAAAAGAGATAATTTGAATTGAAACATTTTCTCCAAAGACTTACACACAAAATTTTATCTTTGACATAGTGCACACTTTTTGAAATGAAGGGCGCCATCGTTTGACCTATGTATGATTCCCCCTGCCTTTGTTGCGTGGGTTCAAGAGGTGGTTGAACCTAATGATGGGTTTTGGTCTTACGATGGGTTAACGATGCATTTTAACGTTACTGAAATCGACCCCTGAACTTGACCTTATATTTGGTAGTGCATCGTGAATACGCAAGATGCAGCAGGTGGCACATTTTTGACAATACCCAGTTAACACCTTGCTCTGCCTGGGTCCAATTCATAGAACCATCTTGACTTAATTATGACCAGAATTCTTACCTACCTAAGTTTTGTCAATCCTTTAGAAGGCTTCTCTAAAGCTGCAGTTACCTAAAAATAAATAGAAAACAGTTGTTGCAGTTTGTGTACACATTTAAATACCCAAATCATATCTGGACCATTCTGTGAGGGTTTCCTAACAGTGCAGAAAGAAACAAGTTCCATAGAAAATTGAAGTGACAAGTTCCACCCGACAGAAACATTCTATTTCTTCTCTGTTCATTGATTTTAGTCTAAACCTCCGAATTTGGCAATACAAAATGGGGCCACCACCCAACTAAGGGCACTGTGAGGCCATATGGTATCAATTTTTATTTAAATGGTAGATTATTTGAAAACTCTTGACAATTTAAGACAGGATGCAATTGCAAACAGAATTTTGTCTTGTCAAGTGTTATGTAGTATTATTAAGATTTCACCCATGATTTTATCTTCAAGTATCTTCATAAATTACTCCATATGTTTTTGAATTTATTATCAATTAATAACCTGCATAACTGCATGATCCAATTTAATAAGATCATTTCTTGTTTTACGCAAACAACTGCACGGTCATTATCAGGTAACAATGACTTCTGATAATGACATAGTGCTCGCAATAATAGTGCGTATGCTTTAAATGCAACATTAAGCGCAACCAATGATATCATGGACGTAGCGTTTAACTAAACGCAATGCGGAAGCCGTGCCTGGACTGATCAATATTTTTAGCTGATGGCAAAGTAACAATCTAATTGAAACTATGATTTTTACCTTTTTTACCAAAAATGGTCAAAATTTAGTCATATTTATTTATGAAAAAGTTATGGTTATCAATGACAATAAAAATTTTCACATCTTTTGATTTGGTCATTGTTTAAAATCGTAAGTGTTTATTTTGTGCCTTGGTACTTTTCTTCAGAAGCTATGCTCCTTCTGAAAAGTACCTCTGCACAAAACAAACACCTCCAATTTTAAACAATGACCTTAAAAAAGATGGTGTGTAGTTATTGTTATCTAACTAAATACTTTGAATTGATAGACACTAAAAAAAATCAGCCAGTAAGACACATTTAAAAATGAGCATTTTGTGGCATATAGTAAAGTGGAGATAAAATACAGAAAATCCCCCAATGGCGACAAAAAATGTTGCTTTTCTAGCGATAGTCCATCGGAAGAAAATCAACAAAAAATGTTGATTTTCTATCGCGATAGTCCATCGGGATAAAATGCAATTTTGTGAAGATGTTTTTCCAAGTTCGTTTTAATTTTGCAAAAGTTTGACCCAATGATTTTTTTGACATGGTGAAATGATAGACATTTTCATTGAAAAAAGATGACAAATTTTATGAAGAATAAAATGCCTTTGTGAAATCAAGTGAAAACCGTCACGTTTGTTGTATACAGCAATGTATATCTCCCCACTGAGCGATGTTCCCCTATTGAGCAGTTCTCTCCAACTGTAAAAATTTCATTTGCTGTCCAATTTACTCAGTCCCCGAAGAGCCTCTTGTGTTGGATGCATCAAAATTCACGACACATGTATTGATTTGTCACAATTTACTTGCGACAGGAAATGCTCATTTATTTATGATAACTATATGAGGGGGTATCAAAAAGTTTTAAACTTTACCCAGAAGATTACAGGGCCCAGTAAATCTTAATTAATGACACAACCAAAGTTTAGTTCTTTATACCATAGTAAAGGGTAGGGTTTCCTCTTTCCATTGATACCAAAATTATGGAAATCTGTCAATGAACGACGTCACAATGACGTAATAAAACATGGCTCACCTGAAAATGGTGATTTTCATTGAAATATAAAACCAGATTTTTTCAATAGAGAGGATCGCTACAATAACGGTCTGTGGACAGTCAGTGGGAGAAATGTGTGACTTTGCACATTGACTATGCAAATATGCCTTAAGTATCTCGTAATAAAATATCGTTCCTGGCCCTACTTCTTCTGGGTAAAGTTTAAAACTTTTTGATACCCCCTCGTATGTTAATGCTTGAGACATTAAAATTACTTTGAAATCAAATCACATGAAAACCCAAATTGTTCCGAAAATCAGACATGCAAATTCCTACCTGCAAGACACCTACAACTCCATCATTACTATATACAAATAGATCCACTCCTTGCCGTTCTTTTAGGTCTGCAGTGAAGTCCTCTATTCCTTTGATACCAGAACAGTCTGGACCTGGCATGACTGACACTTTATAAGTTCCTTTGGCAAAATTTTTGTATGATGTTGACTGTATAAAAAAGTGCATAAAAATTAAACCATCGTTAAATTTGTAAATTATGATTGCGTTTGAAGCAAAATATAAGTTTTAATTAGAATACATAGACATGCACTCATTCTTTTATTTGATTTTTGTGTCAGTTAGATTTTTCTATGCATTTATTTTTTCTCCAGACCCAATTTAAAAAAAAAAGTCAAATCTCAAGTGAAATAAGCACCCCAAAATCGATTATAAACCACCTTGACCTAAAATCAAGAACACAAGTCAAGCTGCATAATTTGATGCTGTCAGGCAAGATAATTAATCTTGATTGCTTTTTTATTTAATAATAATAATAATGTACAGCTTTTGTAGAGCGCTACTAAATTTGTGAACAAATTCTCAGAGTGCTGCTGCCTATTATCATGCTGCCGTCAGAAAATCATCACAATCAGTTTGCATCAAGTTGAGGTGCTACTGGCAACTGCCCATGTGCACACTCAATCTGCACTTAGACTGTAAATATTTCCCATAACAGCTCCCCAATATCGCTCAGGTCGACGAAGCAATTGAGATTAAATGTCTTGCCCAAGGACATAACCATTGGCCGTAGCGGGGCTCGAACTCACGACCTACTGATTCGGAGTCCTGCACTGTTCCGCTAGAACACACAAGCTCTCATAATTTATTTAAGTGCAATGAGTTGGAGAATATTACAATCTTTGTTGTATTTATCACTATCATGTATGAGCCTATTTCCTTGTATAAAGTATAACTGACTGTGTCTGCACAAAGCTACTTTACAGTGAAATGGTTAATACAATTTCCTAATGGCATAATAATTACGGCTAACAAAATGAGCCTCTATTCTGATATGCATATAATACATGGAAATATTACTAATTATTGATCCAACACAAAAGACATTAAAACAAAAGAGGCCTGAGAACAAACCCTTGTGGAACCCCTGATCTTTTGCTATGTCTTTAAGTCAGCACAACTAAGACTTACTTCAGCATATGGTATACTTCTTGTGTACAATTTACTGTTAACATTGACACCACATGGTGCGGTATTGAAGATTTTCACCATGGCTTGAGAATCTGAAGAGAGGCCTGAGAACAAACCCTTGTGGAACCCCCTGATCTCTTGCTATGTCTGTAAGTGTCAGCACAACTAAGACTTACTTCAGCATATGGTATCGGTCCTATGTAGAATTTACTGTTGCCATTGACACTACATGGTGCGGTATTGAAAATTTTCACCATTGCTTGAGAATCTGAAGAGGGGCCTGAGAACAAACCCTTGTGGAACCCCTGATCTCTTGCTATGTCTGTAAGTGTCAGCACAACTAAGACTTACTTCAGCATATGGTATAGGTCCTGTGTAGAATTTACTGTTCACATTGACACTACATGGTGCAGTATTGTAGATTTTCACCATGGCTTGAGAATCTCCAGGGAGAGCAATTTCATGACTCTACAGAAAAAAAAAAATATCAACAACTTGTTTGTTAAAGGTGAATTGGACAAAATTACAACATTTTTATCTGCAGATGTTTTACACTCTATGTGTTTGTTAATTATTGTCAAGCACCAGATATTAAGAAAATTCTGATTAAAACCTTCAGAAACGTCAACTAGCATTTTGCATGTTGATTTTGGGTATGAGGCTATTTTCTAAAAGTGTGTAATGATGCAAAATTCAGGAAAAGAAGAAGTTTTATTGATGTAACATTGCCTTTGCTTCATAGATTGCAGATGAATCAAAAGAAATCTCAATTTCTCTTTTAAATGCCATTTTGGAAGATTTCAACTATAGGGGGCAGTATATTTCGTTGTCGTCAGCAATAAATAATAATGAAAGAAAATTCAAACTTTTTGATACGTAGGGGTTGAATTTGGCAATCAAACTTTGTAAGCATCCACTATTACCTCTAACACTTCAAATGATGTAAAAATACCGAAATGTCTCAAAAAAGTTTGCGATGATGATAAACTTGTCCAACGACCCTTTAACGACATATTTCATTTTTAAATTAATCCAGTACACCAGTGTTTACTTATTCTCTCTAATTCACATATGCGGACAAATTTGCTACAAATCATGCATGGACTTATTCATGTGTGATAACTTTGAACATTTAGATGTATATTTTTAAGATGAACATTTTACTACATGTCATGCAAGTATGATCATTAATAGTGATTTAATGTTTCCAGAAATCTTTTCAGAAATAGAAGGATCAGAATAAGAGACACCATCTAAATTGTTTGTTTCTTCACAAGAAATCTATGACCTTTCAAATTAATTTGTCCAAAAAATCCTAGCACATAGGCCACGTTTTGTAAAAACTTAATATGGTACACTTTATTTTTGAAATTTAACTAAAGTAGGGTAAAGGTCTGGATCTTGCACACCTGCAAAAAATATAGTCTCAGAAATTCGAAATACGTAAAGGTTTCTGTCAATTATTTGACTGACTGCCTTTTCATGTTATTATTCATTTGTAAGCTCCTGAGGTTTTCTGCAGGTTAGGGACGCACCATTAGACTTCAAGGGGGGGGGGGAGCAGGAAGTTTTTTGAAAAAAAAAAAACTTGACCCGCCCAAAGGTGAAAAAAAAACCCTTGACCCACACACAGGAGAAAAAAAAAACCTTGACCCACTGGGGAATGGAAACTTGCCCCATCTACAACTAAAAATAAAAAAACTTTGCCTCATCAGACACTAAAAAAAAAAACCCTTTCCCTGCCAGGCTGGAAAAAAAAAACCTTGTCCTAACCCAAACTTCCTGCTCCCCCCCTTGAAGTCTAATGGTGCGTCCCTTACCACCTGTAGTTGTTTAATTTTCCTACCAAAATCACTAGTGGAACATATGAGTTGATACGGTATTTGAAAGTACATATTTACTTACATCAATCTTGAGTTGTATAAATCCAGCCATTATAAATGCTATAGCAGTTAATAACATTCCCAAACACATCCTCGCTAATGGTTTAAAAGGAATGTTGAAGTGACGTAGACAGGGGTACACACACACCTCAAAGAACGGGATGAAGATGATGATAAATACCGGATTTAGGGCCTGAAATTCAAACAAAGATTATGTTGCCAATAATAATCACCACCAGTTTTACAAGATATTGAAAAACAAAAATCAAACTTGATGGAATACAATGGTACCTATGCTCTGTAAATTTGTATGATTTGTCTGTATAACGGGTGAGTCAAAAAAAAGTGCAATAATTAGATGGAAGCCATATTGTAAGAACAAAAGTAATTTCGAATAAATAATGATTATTTCTAATTAGGATATGGCTTTACCTTTCAAATGGCGAAAGAATGGTGTTGGTTGATTAAAGCGTTGCAAAGATATCCTTATTTAAATAATATGATATTATTATTATAGCTTACCAATTTTTTTTCTTGGATTTCAACTTTTTTTGGGAACGGCACAGCAGCGTTACTGCAAATTTTGAAGCCCTGACAGGGCCATTAAAAACAATGTGGGCCGGCACAACTTTGGCCACTTCACTTTTCAGCAAAATGCAAGCAAGCAAGCAAACAAATCAACGCCTAAATGGCATACTAAGTGAAATACTGCTAAATCAGATAATTCAACGAGAAGCAGAAGGGGCTAGATTAATCATACAAAATATCTAGTAAAGTATTGTTAAAACTTGATGTACAAATTCAAGTTGATTTCTGGGAATGTTATTTCTATGCAAAGTTAAAAATTAACTTGGGCAGACCATGCATTGCCGTACCACTTAAATTTTCCTGCATTGTCACTGTTACAACAAATGTTTTTTAAAGAGCATTTGGTGGCTCTGAAAAGAGCTGTTTGTATTCTTACCTGCATCTGATCTGGTTTCATTGTTAAAGCTCCCTGCAAGACAAATGATATGATAAAGTTTAAAAAAAAGTTACACAATAACGAAGAAATAAGAAAAGCCTTTAATTTATTATTAGTTCTATATATATTTGAATTTAATAAAAGTTAATTAATGACTTGATTCTTTTACATCAAATATCTGCATCTTTTGGAAAGGTACGCTGGGCTCCCACATCTTATCCAAAATAAGGCGCCAGTAACCGCTAATCAATCTAAGCATGTGATTGGTCCGTATCCTAAAGGCATTTGTTTTCAGCATCAAACACGCATTGGTGATTGTGCGACATTCTTGTAATGTGTAATTAAACGCAGTGCGTTATGTAGAGATCGCGCATGAAACATTGCCATTTTGTCAACCTCTTCACCAAAACCTTCCACTTACAAACGATTGCCGTGTAGTTAGATAGGGTTTGTGAGCTGGCAAGTTGTGTAATTCTACTGGTCAAAATTTTGACTAATTATGATCAGCCTTTACTTGCGATGATGGGCAGTCTGAACCATATAGTGAAGCGCCCACATCGAGGGAACCAGCGTAGGGTTTCATTACAATTTTGTGTAAGAGTATCATCAAAATACAGATACCATCATAAAAGGAGCCAGTTTCACCAGCTTATTGCACGCTTGACAGAAACCTGATGTGCCTGTCTACAAGCATGGGTAGTTACAATATTTAATCATTTTGTTTGCATTTAAAGACATCAGTGAATCTTTGTACCCTCAATTGATAGGCCCGTACTCTGGCAACTGAATGGTAATTTGACTGAGAATGCAGCTATCAAGCCAGTCAAGCGCTGTTCCTTGCTTACGCCCAATTTAGCAGCAAAATGTAAGATGCGTATTGCGCTGTAGTCTAGTAATAGTAGCGCGAGGCTGAACATAGAGGTGGGTCACTACGCACTCGTGCAGCGTCGGTCCAGACATGGCGCCCGCGTGGTGCAATCCCCTAACTTAGCTGGATTTTTAGGGTTGCACAAATAGACAAGTTTCCTATCTGTACTTTCTTTAATCTACGGATAGGCCAATTTGCTTTTATTTAAATACAAAAGAAGTGCATAATTTCTGATTGTTGTGATTTTAATTTCAATTATCATCAAATATAGCACTACCCATAGACCACAATGTAAATGTCCTGGTTTGAATTCTGGTGATAGGAGCAATTCAGACAATATTCTAAAATGGAAAAAAAGCATGGGACATCAAAATAAAAGTAAGTGGAAAGCTTATATAGTGGCTCATGGATGAAGCAGTGGCAAAAATAATCCCGAAATCTAAAATAATTGGGCTAAACTCTCTTAACATAATATTATACAAAAGTAAAAGGAAACTAATACTGAAAAGAGTCCTCTTCATTTTAATTCAAGATTTACTTGATCTTTTAAACCATTGTTACTTTTTTATTCAATTTGTATAGCCTGCCAATATCGCCTGCTACTTATGTTTTATGCAAAATATGTGTCTTCAAAAATGTCTTAAGCTCCCTTTAATAGGACTCTTGACACACCTGTAGAGCAAAGGCGATACCATGGGGAGCAGGACATGGGGACTAGGAAGTCAGATTATTTACCACCTAGTTTGACCCTAATGCAAGTCAAAAATATCATGGGCTTTTTGTCGTAAATTTTTCACTTAATTGCCCTTTCTCTTGATAATTTTAGCATAGCATGTCATATATTTTGTGCTCTTAGTGCAATTTTTAAGATTTTACGACACGTTCTGTTCAAATTGGCAAATTTATACCGTTTTTTTTTTGCTTAGAAGTATAAACCAATGTTGCTACTGCCATAGCTGTAAAGATGGATGCAGGCTATACTTTACTTGACCCTTCTGCTTTTTTCTCACAATAATTTGGCCCTTAAAATAAACTGTTTGCGAACCCCTGCTCTAGATGATACTATCTATGACTGTTTCAAACTAAGAAAAGTAGTCACTATGACACCCTTTCCTGCTAGGAAAGCGTTATGCTTAAAAATTAGAAAGAAAATTCAAAATTAAATAAATTTTAACAGTGAAATCATTGATGAAACTTACCATTTGTCCATCCATATGCTGTGCTTGTAGTGTCCATCTTGAGCCTTGCTGGTCAAACAATGCCCAAAACACTGGTAAAGGTATATACATGTAGAGGATGTGGTATAAATCCTTGATATCTGTCACCAGTTTAGGCTGTGGGATGGAACATACAAGGCTTTGATCAGGTTCACTACTGTAAAAGTACCTATTGCACTACTAATTTTCCAGGACAAGTCATTAGGGTTTTTCTTAATTGAAGGAGTATTTGTTTAAATCTATAGATATTTATGTTCCTAGTCCATCTGGATTGACTATATGTTCCTTGTGTAAGACATTTTATTGTTTTGATGCCAAGGGCCTTTGGAAAGGAAGGGCCCCAGGGGCACTAAAA
>JXSR01S003538.1:36189-47139 GCA_000969725.1 Ophiothrix spiculata
GGTCATTCGGTGAGGACAGTAAAAAATAGGGGGGGTCTTTTGGTGTGGATCTCATTGCATTGAAAAACGGGGTCATTAAGTGAGGCGCTCAAATTTATCGCAAAAGTTTAAGTCTTTTAGTGAGGTGTTTAAACAACTATAAAATCCATAAAATAATTACCCTTGGGGTATTAAAACCTATTAGGTATGATCCACAGGTGTTAACACTCACAAAGAGCCAAAATCATCAGAAAATACATAGTAAAACTCACTTATTTCTGAAAACAAGGGTCATTCAGTGAGAGTCTTTTCTTCGGAAAATTGGGGTCATTCGGCGAGAGCGTATACAATTGTATTTATGAAAACAGGGGTCATTTAGTGAGAGAGTTTTTGTCGGAAAATGGGGGTCATTTGGTGAGAGAGCATGTTGAAAATAAGGGTCATTCAGTGAGAGCAACCTTTGAAAAATTAAAAGGGGGTCATTCGGTGAGAGGAGGTTTGAAAATGGGGGTCAATGTTGCCGCACATCACATGTTTTTAGGGAGTGCCCCCCCCCTGCGTTGAAATACTGTAGCTAAGGAAGCTATGGAATTTTCAAACACAGTCAAAGGACGTTTCTGCTCTAAGACTACATGTAGTGTTACCATGATAGAGTTCTGAGCTCTAGCTAACCTTGCTCAGAGCAATCAGTGTGGTGTCTAGCCTACTTTTGACAGCATAGGCACAGTTTTGGGGTAATCAAATTCAAGTTGGAAGTTCAAGTTCCCTCTCTACCAGGCAAACTACGTTTGTTGCTAGGGGCGATCAGGGGAAGATACCAGTTCTAGGCAAGCAGTTCAGTAAAGTGATATTCCGAGAATATTATTTTCATCAACCAACATTCCAAGGTTTCGATTTCTGATCTACATTTTATATTTAAAATCCAATAATATTCCAAGAATGCAAATTTATAACTCAAATTTCTTTAGAACTCCAATTAGAAAAAAGAACTCTGTCTCAGCTTCCCGCGCGCATTTAGGTTAAAAATTCGAATTCCGCATATTTTTTTTTTTACGTTTTCAGGAGATTTTTTTCTTCTTACAATTGAGAGAGGAAAAAAGGATAAAATTCGGCCGCGAAGCGACCCAAAAAAAAAAATAATAATAATAATGACCTAAACACGTCATAAAAAAGATTTCCGCGTCATATAGCTTTTTTTACTAAAAAAAACCCACCAAATAAAACGCGTAGCACTTAGGGTTTTTAGCTGTTTTTTGGGCCTAAGGAACTTGAGACAGAGATGTTGTTTTTTTTTTTTTTGCTTTATTGATATTGTAGGTTTTTCCAACCAAGTAATACATTATAGTTATTACCATAGACCCTAAGGATAGGGTCAATGTTATTATTTAAAATCACAAGTTTTTCAGATGATATTCTTTAGAGACTTTTACTAGTCATCATCGTGACTGGGAAATAGACTGGTCATGATTGCAGTTGAGAATTAAAACAGATCACCAGGTACCAGTACTTTCAAACCTATCAATTCTACTTAGGGGCCATTCACAAACACTTGTAACCGGGGTGGGGGGGGGGTAGTATTGCATAAAAGGGCCCCTTAAATGTTTGAGGTCTTAAAATGGGGGCCATGAAAAAAACCACCTAATTTTACTTCTAAAAAATTGAGTCTGTATGATTTTCTGTGGGGTTGATGCTTGTTTTTCTTGGAAAATAATGGGCCCTGAAATTTTTTTTAAGGTCCAAAAGGGGGGTCCCAATTTTTTTCACGATGATTTTTCTTTCTTTCTTTCTTTTTTTTTTTTTTGAATCAGGCCCCCACATTACAAGTGTTTATGAACGGTCCCTTATAACCAAAGTATTCTAGCCAATGCACCAGACACATGACCTCAACACTTGGATAGATTTTATAGATTTACATGGGAGATACAGGGGTTTGTATAAAGGCCCATGTCGGTTTTCGTCTCCTTGTTTCCTTGAGCAAGAAACTTTACTCTATACTTTTTCGAAACTGAAAAAAAAACCACCCTTATCCAGACCAGTGATACACTTTGTTAGTCCTATAAAGAAAAACACTTTTTCAGAATTCAAAACATGTCTATCACTTTTGGAAAGATGATTTGTCATGTATTTTGTTTTCAAACTACTAATATGCATAAATCTTCATTTTCAAGAGATGACAATTTGAATTGAAAATAAAAAAAGACCTACAGCTGTTTTTGTTTTTTTATAATATCATGAAATGTTTTTGATTTCCGTCCTGACAAAGTTAAACAAAGCGGCAATGTTTTGGACCGAAGACTTTTAGGACACATGATTTGTAAACATTAGGGTCAAGGCACAATACTGAAAGGGTGGACCGAGAGGTTGATAGCCCCAAATTAGCTAGATTTCCATGATTTGGATGTCAAAAGAGTATGCATTAGCAGCCAAATCACTCCATTAGACAATTGACAAATATTTATTTCCAGACTAAAATGATTTGAAGGGATGTATATTGATGTAAGATGAATGAAGTGGGATCCGAAATTTCAAGTTAATAATGTTGCGCGGAAAGACCATTCTTATACACCTTTCAAGTTCGAAACTAAATATTTTAGAATAAATAAATTAATGTATGCCATGTCATAATTGTTATATCCAACTAACTCTACACAACACAAAAGGTGGTAACCATTATCCACTTGTTTTTGCCATTTGCCCCACCTTTCCCAAACAAATCCCAAAATACCCCTTTTTACACTTTTGTTTTTTACCCAATGTTATCTTTGTTGCACTCATTTCTTCTTCTTTCAAATTATTGTGCAGATCTCACTCAGTCATGTTTGATACAAGACTGAGTCAAGAAGCCTAAATCCTGATTACATAATACTTTGCAAAATACAAGCCATCATGGTCATGACCTATAACCTTATTCCCCACCACTAATATCCCAACACTGTACACTGTCAATCAAAAGTTTTAGCCATATCAGTGACTGACCAAGTGAATGTAATTGGCTGATTTGAATTACACATTTATACCTCAAGCATTGACTGACAGACTACTCACAGGCCATGTGTAGACTCTGCTTCAGTCACAGTTGGTCACATAAGCCTGTGTGTTGTGTGGCAAGTGAAAGCTGTTGAGTCTGAAAGAGGTGAGGGCGCTAGTCATATTCTGTTGCATTTCAGAACAGTCATTCAGAAAATGAATGAATGAACACTGCCTATAAAAAAAAAAATATTGATGAAAAAAATCGTTACCCCGCAGTCGTAAGCAACTGCATCTCTTAGAAAACCCCTTGAAAACACATGTTATCTGAATTTATTTCTACGACAAATCGAGCTTGTGTTGTAAGTAAGTTCAATTTAGCAAGTCATTCCCTTACGCACCCACTAACAACCGTTTGTGATCATTTGGATCCGATAGTTCAAGTTAAAAGACTTGAACCCTGTTGCCAACTCTCTCCAAAGATTTCCGTTTTTCCTAAATGACAGTGAATATCTAAGATGGCTTTCCCTGATATCCATAGACTAGATATGGAATATTTTGATTAAGTATTTTCTTTATATCATTGAGGTGGGTTTTTTTTTGCTTAAGATAAAAGAGCTTTCGTCAGTTTTGTTGTTTGACTACATTTTCATTCAGAATTTTTCTAATGAGTTTTACCATTGTGTAAATATTGTAATTCTTAAAATTGTAATTATGTTCTGTCGTCTATCACATCTTCAATTTCTCCTTGATGTTTATTATCATTAGATCTAAGCTATATTCGTTAACAGTTTCAAGGTCGTTTAATCGAGTGCCTGAATAAAAATCGTTATAAAACACATATGTCCACTGGCACTGATTTGTGTTTCATTTTCCACTCAGGCTATTTGTTATTTAACTCCATCGCCTGGCCTGATTTCATCTTCAGGTACAGAGTGTGCTCAAGTACATAAATAAAGAACGTATGAAAACGTAATACCTATTCTTTCGCCCTCGACGGTTGTATCTCTTAATATTGCCACAATGCGAAAACAACAAACTCTTAGCAGGCAACGGTTTTAAAAATAAGAAGTTGGTTGATTAAATGTTAAAGCATTGACGGAGTGTAATAGAATTCATCTGATATTTCGTCATCTGAATGCAAAAATTTGTTGCCTTTGTTGTAAATTAACTGCATCTTGCGTTTTAATGGAAATAAAGAAAGAACATTGGACATTACAACTGCAGTAACGAAAAACAAAAACAAAACAAACAAACAAAAACTAATTGTTACAAATGTTGTGTAGTAAGGTATAGCAAATAATGTCAACTACAGTTATTGTACTTACTCCCGCAACCACTAAAATTACTCATATCTACAAATTATAGATATGTTATATTTTACTGAATTACTTCTGTTTAAACAACTTTTAATTGAAACAAGAAAGTACAATAGGCTATTTATACCATTTTATGCGCATTAATGTTGAGGGAGTCATTGAATTTAATTAATCAAACAAAAACATCACAATTGGTCTGTGTTTTTTATAAGGCTCATAAATACAAATTGGTGAATTACAAAGTTTTGCAATTGTATAACTACAATCCTTAGAAAAGAATATAGCAGTTGCGTAATTGGATATTTTTACGCAAACATATCATTGCAGTCATATGAATACTATGTGCCTCAAAGTGTTACTTAAATTGTTCGCTCTTATTTGATTGATTTTATTGCGAAATTAAAAAAAAATAATCATTGGTTTGATATTTCCAAATTTGTAATGCCGGGTGAAATAGTTAATACGTTTAAGTATTGCTATCGATTGATTCAGATGCTTTTTTCTGCATTTATCTAAAACAAATTGATAATATACCACTTTTAATCAAATATGATAACATAGTAAATGTGCCTGCAAGCTACTAATAACATTTTGTAAGAGACGCTAATCATTCTATTATTTGTGTGCTGCGTTTTTATATTAACCAGAATTTGAGAGCTCACTGAATTTTAAAAAATGAATTAGTTTACTTATACTCAATAATTACCTGTTCTAATTTCCTTTCTATCTAAGTTAGTAAATTTGTCATTCAGACAAAATATCAGCATGTGATTCACAATGTTTAGAATACCTATCAAATACTTTTTGTAATCTTATGTATCTGGTTTCATTATTGTTGCGTTAATTTTCAAATAAGTTGTACGTTTTGAGGTTGGTGTATTTTGTATGTCAAATGTAGCCTGAAGCATTCTTTTGTTTCCGTATATTGAATTTTACTTGATCTGAATTATTTGATATACTTTTCCTGAGAAGGAAATTAAATCCTGAAGATTTAAAAGCGCTCAAAGTAATCAATTACTTTTTTAAACCAAACTTTTACAATAAATGATTATTATATTTTCAGAGCTTAATGTCTAACACTATTATAGTGTTAGACTATAATAGTCGCAATACTTCGTAGGAACATTTTACCAATAGTGTTTTGATGATGTAAAAGTGGAGATTCGTATGTAGTGGTAGAAACTACAAATAATGATGAATTAGACTTCGGCACTACAGATTTTTTTACGTACCTCAGTAGTACTTTCAGATGCACTGCATCCGTCGTCAGCTGATGTTCTGCTGTGTTTTTCTTGTTATTAGTGAGTGACGTCAGAGATGATTTGTGACGTCACGGGAACTTGAGTTCGTCAATTAGCCCCGCCCCTCTTTTGGAGCAAGGTATCCCAGACAGGTAGGCTAGGATTCCTTTTATCCGTTTGCGATGCGGCTGCGGTGCGTTTTGCACTGTGAGGGGTCTGGTAGTGGTACAATTTAAAGCACGTGTTTCAATTGGTGTCAAGTGAAGCTTAGATTCAATTTTGACCGTCCGTTTCAATGCGATTGCACATGCAGCGATGTAATGGTTTATAGCGAGAGTCATTCCTTTTATCCGGTCCGTTTGCGGTGCGTTTTCTTGAATCGGTCCATGAAGCGATTCATCCGTTTTGAATGCATTTTGGTCATGGGGAAAATTTTTAAATAGAGAAGATGCTGAAATGAAAACGCATTAAAACCGGACGGACAAAATTGAATCTCAACTTGAAACCTGATACCATTCATCTCCATTCAATCGTGTGCTATAAATTATACCACTACCAGTACCCTTACAGTGCAAAACGCACCGCATCCGCATCGGAAACGGATAAAAGGAATCCTAGCTTAAGTCCAGGCCTTTATCTCTGTTCAGGTTTTTCAAATTTGAAGTAAGTCGATTGATTCAGATGTTTTTTTGTATTTATCTAAAAGAAACTGATAAGCAAAGAAAATTATGAAATTACACGTTTCCATTATTGCATTTATAACTATAGTACATTGATATTTAAGTGGCTAACAACAAGCAAATTACGCGGCATTTATAAATTTATAAATAAATGTAAATTATTTCAAAAATGTCACAAACGTTACAAAAAAGTTACACTAAAATGTCACAATGAACAATCATATTCATGGTATTGTAAGGCCTAGATACCTTTCGTTATTTTTGTAGTCATTTTCATTCAGAATTTTTCTCATGGTGTTACATTTTCACCACTATGTAAAAGTTTCATTCTGAATGAACATTTTCATTTCAATTTTTTCTCATGGTGTAAAATTTTTGTCATGGTGTAAAATGTTTTACCATTTACGAGTGTTAATGATGGTGAAATATTTTTCGCATCACGGCACATTTTGCAATGATTACTCATCTGTGAGGTATTTTGATAATTCATAGTACATTTCTTTCTGCGGTAATCGTTGTTTACCCTAATTACCCTAGGTTTTTTAATTATAATCTGAAATCTGTCCTTGAAAACAAGATTGCTCACTGTTTCATATTTCTCTAATGAGAAACATTGTCATTTGGAACGTTTGCCACTGTCGTAATTTTGTATCATTTTAATTCGAGTTTTAGCGGATTATTCCGGTCGATAATATTGTCTTGAAACTCGAGGTCAATATGTATTCTGAATCAGTTGTCTGGATTTTACAATTGGTAAAAATGACGAAGTCTATCTACCCCTAAATAGTTACAGATTAAACGCCTATCCTAAAACAACTTGCCAAAGAAAATAATTTGTGTTTGCATAATAATACTGAGAGCACTGAGACGAGAACTCCTATAAATAAATGTTTGAAAATGAGGTATTAACTATGCTGTTACAATGTGTATTTCAGAATCTTTAGACAAAAGAAGCGAACATTTTTGTGTGTGAAAAATAAGCAGCCGGTAGCGCCATGTATTGTTTTCGATTTCTTGAAAAATTGTAGGATATATTCTTTTACTAAAACAAACTAAATTAGGGGCAACCCGCATTGTTTGTGTGAATCAGCCTACCGTCGGTCAACACAATAGAATCACTAAGTCATGAAGCGAGTGATTGGTACAATTTACTTATCTAGCTAAAAATCTCAAACAAAAAAAAAAAATCCACGAGTTTTACATTTTGATATCTTACTACATTTTGTCAAACAAATAGCATTGTGGTGAATAGGTATGTTAAAATGACGAGCGCATTTTGTTATTTCAGCTTACGACCAACAGACAGTATATTGATTCATCGATGCAGTTTTACATCGAACGTAATGTTTATAAAAACATTATCTGTGTTTATAAAATAAGACAAAATACATTATTTGCAGAATTGAGACTAGTATAAACAGGATAAGACAGACCTGTATTTTCTTTTACTTACTTTCTACCGCTGGGGATAAACTGTGATTGGATTACGCTTGCCTATGTGGATATTATGTCCACAAATTCTTCTCGAATGAATGTGTAAGTGTATTAAATAAGACCAGAAAATCCCTAGTATACTTTGGGCTTAGTTCAGAAAAATAATTTTCAACTTTAAACATATAAAACACCGCTACATTATAATACAAGTATTTCTTATAGTACTTCTTATCTCCGGTCGCAAAAGACGGGTCGGCAATATTGGGGTCCCTAAATGGCGTTACCCCTTTTGATATACAGCTATTTGATTATAAAGTCTTCTACAATTACTCTCTACACTGCAGAAAGTGTTCTAGTTTCAAAGAGTCTGTTGTAACACTTTTTGAGCATGTAAAAGTGTCAAATGCCTGGGTCAAATGTTCTTGATGCATGCGCTAGAGACCATATTCATGAAATGCTACAAGCTTTAGTTGGCAACTAACCTGTTACATATCGTCAAATTTTGACAAGTAGACACTTTGCAACTAGAGTTTGCAGCATTTCATGAATATCGTTCCAGGTGTTCTTGATTGTGATATACCGTGCTGTGTATGTTTTGTGTTCAAAATCAAGAGCATTTATAACTAAAAAATGGGTGATTGCAAACACTAAGACACTTTATATTAGTGTTAACAATGATGATGAAATAAGCAAAAAACATGTACGGAGACAGAGTTAACTCTAAGTCCAGAAAGGAAAGTCCAGTGAACATAATTTGCCACTTATTAAAATCCGGCAACATAGTTTTGTTTGCATTGTACCAACGCAACTACGTCGCAAGAATTAAT
Organism: Ophiothrix spiculata; assembly: GCA_000969725.1. Lineage (NCBI taxonomy): Eukaryota > Metazoa > Echinodermata > Ophiuroidea > Amphilepidida > Ophiotrichidae > Ophiothrix > Ophiothrix spiculata. The sequence goes on from JXSR01S003538.1 coordinate 44,637, forward strand.
ATTTAACTTTTGTTCTATGCGGACTTGCGAGCTGTTTTTAAAATTCGGGCTGTAGGACTAGCGAGCCGTCGGACTAACAAGCTTTAGCAATATTAAATCTGAGATTGAAAACAAAAATAAAAATAGCAACAGTCTCTACGGACGTCATCTGCTGTACAGTACTTCTTCACTAAATCCAAGAGGTACGTTTTTAGTGTACGCATCACTCTACATTACATTCCATGTAAAAAGGTCATATTTCCTGTTTATTTCTTTACCTTCGCCCTATAGGTATCTTCGTGAGTATAAGTGAAAGTAATAAAAAGAGCTCGGAGAAATAGAATTTGCGTTGATCCCAGGTTGAGCTGTAAACAACTGTCCTTTGATTCACCACTTTTATGTATTTTCAAACTTCAGTGCCTTTGGCTGTAATCACTTAGTCAGGAATGCTTTTACTGAATTTTACTCCAGGGACTTATATATGGTCTGGCATTTAAAGTTCTCAGTTTTGATTTATAATGCTAACAATCCAATCAATTCTATTTAAATTCCTAACTAAAGTAAATAATATATACTTCCAATTCTAGAGTGAATACTTTTACTTGCTAACAATCCAATCAATTCTATTTAAATTCCTAACTAAAGTAAATAATATATACTTCCAATTCTAGAGTGAATACTTTTCCTTGATAGTCCCTGGTTGGTTGACATCACTTTTTCAAAGAAACATTTTTTTTACTTACTAATCCTTCAACATGGTATATCAGAATTAATTGCAGCTCAACAAGACAGTTCAGCTCTTTTCTGTACCCTAAATCAGCAAAGAAAATTATGGGTGCACCATTAGATTTCCATGGGGTAGGATTAAGGCCCTTACGCATGAGCTCCTAAATCAGTTCTACCAAGTATTTCTTTAAAAATGCTTTTGACCTTTTAGTAATACTAACCTTGTTTAAACAGCAGTTCTGAAATCATTTGTATTTTGCTTCGTATGTTTCTTAACATTTAGAAATAAATAAAAGTGGGACACCATATTTGTTTCTTACAATTCTTGTTGCTACTTACTTTGAAAGCTAGTATTATAAGCCCGAAGAATTAGTTTAAGGTTCAAATTTTCAGAGATGTCTTTGGATTGAATTTCAATTTTTTTCATAATTCTACCGAAAAAGCAAAGAATATACACTATATTGGGAAAAAACATCTGCATTAATTTAAAAAAAGATACTCTATAATTTGATCTTCAAATAAACAAATACAGAGCACCGCGAAGTTTAAAGTATAGAATAAGCAGCACGTTGCCATTACTACATGCTGTAATGTGTATTATGTGCATTAACAATGAAGTGGTGAAATACGCAGGGAGGAATATAAAGAATAAATACTCTATATAATTTGATCTTCAAATAATCAAATGTGGAGCAAATCAAAGTAAAAATTTTAAAATTACATACACGTTTCCATTATGACATTTTAAAATGACTATAGTAGGTACATTGATATTGAAGTGGCTAACAACAAGCAAATAACGCGGCATTTATAAATAAATGTTGCAAAAATGTGCACACACGATGTCAATTTACTACACTGTTATACTGTTGGGCAATTTTTTAGCGTTGGTTAAACTATGAACAACCCAATTGTTGGGTAAATAATATTAACCAACTGTTGGTGAAATTTCACCCAATATTTGGGTAATTAGCTAAAACTTTTACCCAACAGTTAGGTAATTAGCCAACATTGTACGCAACGTTGGTAATTATTTACCCAGAAATTGGGTTGTTCATAGTTGAACCAACGTTAGGTAAATTATTTGCCCAACGTTCTAACAGTGTATCAATTGCGTGAAAATAAGCAGTATAGATTACTAACAAACAGATTATAACAAATTTAATATAATAAAGTCATGTGTGATTGTACACCACTGAAGTCAATCAAATAGTTTACAGATTCAAAATTTCCATGGTTTTCATAAAAATGGGGGGTCCTATCAGGACTTTGAAAAATAATACTTCACCACATTTCAGAATTGAAATGGGCTCGATTAAAATAAAAATGTTTAGGAATATATATTTTCGTGGAAAACGTACAGACTAAACTATCACCTTACGAAATTACACCAATATTTACATATATTTTCAGAGGTTTAAGGTTGATATTGCAATATGTGTTCAGCACATTTATTCCGCGGTATGTACACTTATTTCCAATTCTTCTATATTTTGTGATTTTTGATATAAGTCTCATTTTTCGTTTTATTTTCCCCAGCAAATGTTAATAATGTTATTTGTATGAATGAGTATGGCTTTGTGCCACTAATTGAGGCATCGTTTATGTTGGCGTTACAGTTTTAGGTAAAAATCAGGAGTATTTTTACCATAATTTCAGATAGGTGTGGTCAATTGATTTGGTTTATGGACCATAATAACTAGGACTTTAACACAGGAAAAGAAATGCTATGCGTTAAAAAGAAAGGACATGCAAATTCCATTCTACGTCAGTGTGTAACGCAGATTCGTCCCATCTC